>JAGWCC010000601.1:0-286037 GCA_022651775.1 Drusus annulatus | reverse complement strand
TTAAAAAGTTTTTTTTTTTTTTTTGGGAAAAAAGCCCCGAAAAAAAGCGCGCCGCCCGGAGCATTTTCTGCTTGGCCCCATCATTCAAGAAACATCAAACATTTGAAAAAATTCTACTTCTTCAACCAAAAAAAAAAACAATATATAGTAGTTCCAGAGTGAAAGGTATTTAAGTATCGCCCTGGTGAAAGACCACCATTAAGAATTGAAACGTTACTTAGAATAGCTTTAGCCATGTTTGGTGACCAGATCTGAATATCCAGGTACTTTACAACCTTCCTCTTCCTCATCTCCTTCCTCTCCCCACTTTCTTTAAACTCACATTATACCCCGATTGGGGATGCCATAGGCCCACTGACTCCAGACGGTTGGGACTCTTTTGCGGTATTCCTGCACATTTTAGTTTTCCTTCACTACGCATGACAACTGTTTCATCTTCCGTAGTCAAAATATCGCCTTTGTCGAGATGCAAAAACAAACAGATTTTTAAGATATTAACGCTCAATCAATAAATCACATAAAATTGATTTTATTAATAACTTTATTTTGTATATGAGCGCGAAGATTGTGGGCTCCTCAGAGCAATAATATACAAGAGAGAGTGCTTCTGTAGTCAGTATTGATGATTTTTGCCTGACTCTAGGCTAGGGTGTTTGTACATCCACTCGGCACATGTCGACATAATTTTTTTTGTTTATTTGTATAACCACTTTTTCACAGTATTGTTATCAACAAAAATATAGGATATAACCTAAAAATCCGTTGAGTTATGTCCTGTTATGTCGCATAACAAAACATAGTGGGCAGAGTCACCGGAGACGCGGGAGACGGAAAACATGCTTACATACCGAATGGTGTTGCTATATTATGTGAGAACTTGTCTTGTCTCTTTCTCTCTCACTATTTGCGACGTAAAAACCCGGAGAAAGTGATTTATCGTGAATTTGTATAGGTTGGGTAAACATATGTAGCTCTCTTTCCATATTTTATATTCTTGCTCTGAGGTGGGCTCACTCGTGGCGTAGCCCACCTATCTAGTGTCATTTTTATATCATCGATTTAACCATTATCTTCGTTTTGAGTTCAAGTACAAGATACATAACGAAACGTTCTCTGATAACGTTTTATACGATTAGCTGGCTATCTAACAGCGTTGTGGATGGAATATTTTTCAAAGGTTTATACATTTCGTATTTTACGACTTATTTTACCGCTCCCAGTGTCAAATTATTTGGAACTAGACGCATTCAACATTGAACACGATCTTCCATGTCGGTCACAGTTTCTTTCCGTTTTTTTTCTATTATTGTAAAATTTATTTATTCGGTTTATCCTTCTTCGCCATAGTATTATCTTTTGGTATTCCAAGATCGTAGCCCACCATTAAACTGTACTTTATTTTATTTTCTGCGCAAGGACTGTCACATTATATGTGACTAGTGACTAGTATTATGTTCGGCGACCAATTGTCTTTGTAAAGTCTTATGGAGGTCTTTCCGAATAAAACGAATAGAGTCGGACTCGTAGCATTTTGCACCCGGTGCGGTAAGTATAAGACAATAGCCGTGTAAAAAAATGCGCTTTCTGTTTTACTTTTGGCGATGACAAAACTGTGATTTGCCAATATGGTCTTTATGTACATGTGCATTAAGAGGATACGATAGATTTTTCAGTTTTTGTGTTTTTTTTGCGCATTTTAAAAGTCGCCTGTATCTACAAAAGCAGTTCAAAAAAAGTTTTACTATAACACACATTAGATGTATGTATGTTTTATACCACCAAGTATATAAAAAAATATTTAAAAAATATATTTTTCTTACTTTATAACTCTTCATAAAAGAGCTGTTTTCAATGAATCGTTAATCGACCTCCAAACATTCTTCTTCTGTGGTTAAATGCGAATATTAAAAAAACATAAAAAAATATTTTCTAATAGAACATCTTTTGATCTATACCACGAAATATTTTTTAAATTTTATAAATGACTAAAAAACGATAAATATTATTTTTCAAAACACGTAAATCAATGAACTTTGAACAGATTTTTATGTGCCAAAAAACTATAAAAGTAAGTAAATAAAAAATACAGTTAAATAAAACAGTACTTTTTCTGTATAAATTGAAGAAGAAAAAAGTATTTAATTGGTAATTTGCTATTTTATTTAATACTTGAAAGATATAAAAGCGCTCGCATGAAATAATGTATTTCATAACGCGGGAATATCTCGCCGAGAGCGGTCGTTTCCTGACGCGCTGTTGCGTAAAAGTGGTGTGAATAAAGATGTATGTGTTGGTGCTTTAAATGTAATATGTATACCCCGGAAGAAACGAATTCAGACCTTTGATTTTGTTCCAACATTTAAAGGAAATATGTCAAAAGGACACAGTCGGACATTTATGATTGTACCTTTTAACATATTCCTTTCTATGTAGCGCGTGTAAAACATCAAATAAAACAAAGCTGATAGGGCTGTGCAAATAGCTTGTTTATTATTACAATACCTGATGTATTTAAATGTATGTTTTGGTCAAATTATATACTTGTACCTGAACTATGTATCATTTTGTAACACACACATATAAACATTTTCATTAAGTGTCTATTTTTGTCATCCATGACCAATGTTTGAATTTACTGGAAAAGTATGTGTGTTTTGTTACTTGCCACATTATTTATTTATAATAAATTAATTGATTTTTTGCGCACGTCGGGATTTTGAACCGGCAACTCTGGATTTGTAGTCTTTACCCCTCGAAAACAGAGGCCGTCAACAAACTACCACACAATAAATAAATAAATCCTCACTCATTCAAAGAAGAGGATGATAATATTGTTGTATTATTTGTGTAATGATCGTAGCCATATCAAATTTGTAAGAATATTAAATATAATAATGTGGTTTATTGTAAGCAATAAGTTATGTGTTTTCATAATATTATATTAAAATGTTGTTTTCCATATCCACTTATTGTTTAAAAACCTTCCATAGACATAAAAATAAATAAATTTATTATCAATGGTGTTTTATATTGACATTTTTGTGCCAGCCCTACCTACAAACTTTCTGCTAAACCCCGGGCGGTCACGTGGTCACACGCGATGCACGTGTTCTCGCAGTATTGCCGATTTATAAAAAGATCCCATATCTTGGGAAAATTCTAATTATTTCTATTTGCAAATTATTTTTTTTTTTGGTAGTATCTTTTTATACGTGAAATAAATTAAAATATTAGACGTCTTCATTTCATATTAAGTTAGCAGATTTTTATAGAACTTTGTTGACTATGTCTAATTTTGTAACTGTTAATTCGTGGTGGAATTCCATTTTAATGATTTAATAAAAACAATTTTCAACTTACTTCCACTTATTTAAATTTATAAATAAGTGGAAGAAAGTTAAATTGTTTTTATTAAAACTTTGTTGACTTTATTGAGATATGTATATTTTTAATTAAACATTGCCATAGATTTTAGTGTTAACTCCATAAAAAACATTATAATTTACCTCCTCAATCAAACTCATTGAAGCATGTAATTTATCCACCTGTATAAAAATATAAAATATATATTTTAGACAAAATAAGGAATATCAAGGGAAATTCCCCTAAATTATGGGGAAAAAGCAAACTGTGTGGAAACACGAAGACCGTTAATATTGGTTCGGGAATGTTCGTATTTACGAGCGGGATATTGTGGGATAGTGTGCAATAAGTAACAATGTACAATGAACTTTTGATGGAATAGTTTACAAAATACGACGACAGTGACACACACGACAAAAATTATAACTATTTTAGCAAATCTTGATAATATCGTCTGCCCTCTCACACTCTTAAGGTTCAGACCTCGGAGCAATAATATACCCTTTGCTAAACAGTGTAGTCAGGATCGTTGATTTTTTCCTGACTCGGGCGTGGCTAGGGTTTTCATGGACACTTTTTTACATCCATTCATAGAACATGTCGACATAATGTTTATTTGTTTAACCACTTTTTCACAGTATTGTTACCAACAAAAATATAGGATATAACCTCAAAAACGGTTGAGTTATGTCCCATAACAATACGTAGTGGGCGGAGACGCGGTAGACGGAAAACATGCTTACATACCTACAAATTGTGCGATATTATGTGACAACTTATCTTGTCTTATGATATTGGTCGTTAGATGGCACTAATAAATGAGAGGTAAAGAATCAAATCTCTCAAACTCCACCAATGTGAAATTTTGGTAAACTAAAAAAACTGTTCTTTCGTCAATGTTTACAATTTATTTATTCTTTCTTTGTATTATTTCATTGACTACAAACCATAAAATATCAATGAAGTAAAACATTTTGATATTTAGTGGATGAGGGGACAAACGCGTCGGATTCCCACCCGGGCGTCGTGGGTTTAATTCCTCTGCTGGCTAAGTCCTCCATCATTGCACAAGCAACATCTTCCGCTTATTATAATGGCAGGAGGAGTTTTTTTAAATTTTGGAAGGTTATTCGTAACCCGGGAGTGTTTTTATTTCTTTATTTTTTTAATTAATGCTTTAAATACAGAAAATCTTTTTTTTTTTTGAGATCGTAAATTTTGCTACCAAGTTTTGGAGTTTTGTTATTCAATGAGAAGAATTTTGTTAGTTTTGTATTGAATAATAATAATATTGGAATTTTAAAACATAATTCAGGGCTAGCAAAAATACTGCGGGTGGGTAGTACTTTATTAAAACACACACATTATAGTTATCAGTAGACATCATTTAGAAAATGAGGATAATAATTTTGCGGCGGCCATGACAAGTGACGTCATCTAAATCGGCTGCCATTGGCTAAGCTGGAGAATGCAGGCTTTGCTACTCACCGGTTCTTGGAAATTGTGAGTTTTTAAATTAATCGTCATTTTCATACATAAAATAAAATAAAAACAACTTGTTACCAAAATATTTTTCTGACAAAATTATTTACAACGTGGATATTCACAGACATTAATACAAGGACATCAAACTACAAAAAAAAAAATCCAATACATGTAACAATTTACTTTATAAAGAGATAAAATATATAAAACAATTTACTTTAAAAAGGAATGAAATGTTATAATGCGCTGCCGGAAACCATCAAAATTATACCAATTAAAAAGTTAAAAATAGTTTGAAAGAACTAAATGAAATATTACATATAATAATAATAATAATAGCTTTTTATTTCAGCGGAACAGAGCGGTGGGTGCAATACTCTGTCTGCCATATAAGTAAAAATACATATCAGAAACTTAAAACAATGAAGATAACATAAAAAACAAAATAAAAATAAAATAATGATAGTAATAAAAGTAAAATAAATAGATAAAATAACATAAAATGATAATAATATAAGAGAGCATTATAATGAAATAAAGAAAATAACTTTTACGGCGGATTGAGGGAAATTCTCCACCTGTGATGTAGGGGCGCACTGTGCCACTGGGCGGCAACCTGGACGAGAGTGTTCTCGGATTCCCGGTAGCGCTGTCTCGTTCCTGCCATTCTGTGACGCATCAGAGCAGCAAACCCGTTCACCCTTCCCTCTGCAAACATCTGTGAGGCGCTGCATCGCCAAGAAAGACCGAAAAGCCCCCTGTACGCGTGGTTGTACTGCACTCGGAGCGTGTTCATGACTGCTTGTGTATATCTGGTCCAGAGTTCGCAAGTGTACAGGCTCATGCAGTACGTCTGGAACAACTGTCTCTTTACCGGAAGACTGCACCTATTGAATCTCCTGGCGAGCATGTTGGCTCGCACGCTTAGTGCTCTTCTCTGGCGCTCTATGTCCTTCTTGTCATTTAAGTCGTCAGTTACGACATGACCCAAATATTTAATTTCACTGCTTATATTCAGATCAACTCCGCCGAGACGTATGGGCGGGATGACAGTAGGTCCTGTACTTGCTCTAAATATCAGCAGCGATGATTTTTTGGCATTGTACACTAACCCATGATGACTGTCAACGTACGCTTCACAAATGGCCACCAGTTTTCTCATTGCTCTTACTGATGGGGCTAGTATAACCATGTCATCTGCGTAGCTAATGTTGTTCATACATACCCCGGCAATGTGGCATCCGATTACCAATGATATACCAATGTAATATCAAGTAGGTAGTTTTTAATTTTTAGGTTTTTACACTTTTATTTAAACAATAATTTAAAAAAAACAGTTTAGTTTTAAAAATACGATGTAATTATTTTTTACGCGTGACAGCTGTTTCGCCTTCTGAGGGCATTATCAAACTGTCAGTTTGATAATGCCCTCAGCTACAAACAGCTGTCACGCGTAAAAATACCATCGCAGAGCTTTTAACTAAAAAACTGTTTTTTTTAAATTAAAATAATAATAATTATTGTTTAAATAAAAGTAAAAACCTAAAAAATTAAAATGGAGTTCTACAAAATAAACTTTAAAACCATAAATAAATAAGTAGGTAGTTATTTTTATTAAGTCAAAAAATATATGAGTTATAATTAGTTGTTTTGTTAACTTTGATGTACAACTGACTAAAATAAATAAAAACAAAATTAAATCGATTTTACAGGGGATTTGGTGAGTTTTTTAAGCTTTTTGATTCATCAGTAGGTTATGTTATGTGGCAATGAGTTTTGATTATTTACCCTTCAAATGTTACGAACGTTTGATGTTGATGCTTTGTATTGGTAGATGAATTGTCATTGAATTAACGTTGAGTTTTACTGCATTAGCGACTTTTACGACTTCGCCTTAGTTACACGTTCCATATGCACTTAAAGCAAATCCGACACTGAACGAACAACATAATGTTTTATGTTGTCTTAAGAATTATACGTACTACGTAATGTAGTATTCAAAGCAAGCAGGATTTTTTTTTTGATCCGGGGACTAAATGTTTGCGCAAGAAGATAAGGAGGTTTTGTGCCAAGCGAAATTACTAAATTTAAATATCTTATGCTAATGCCCTGCTCACATTGGGAGTCAAAAAAGCTCCCGGTTTTTTCAAGCCAATTACAGCACTCAGCAGAGGCAAAAGAAGCTCGGAATAATCATGGCTGCAACACCCCTATCATATTTCATACAAAATCAGCCTGAAATAATTAGCATAGTTCCACTAACAGAATCCCGCTGTGAACAGAGCGTGGAATGGCTAACGAATAGTTAATTTTAAAAATCATTACATTTTTATTCAAATGTATCTGATATTAATACGTTAAGCGTCTGTCGTACATGGTTCGTTTAATCGCCGTGTGGGGCGCTAAAGTCTGCAAAACACACATAGTCCATAATCATATAACATAATTAAGTAAATTGAACATGTTGTATGTCATACTTAATTGAATATGTTGTTTCTTTCTTGTTATATTTGTTCTTTCCTTCTTATCAATTTTATAATTATTATCTTCATATTCAATTCATGCTTAATTTATTGTTACACTTGCTATTCAATGTACCCTTCATGTAAAAGCCCAATGGGCGTTTATCAAATAAAATATTAGCATGTTACTATGTAGCCAAAAAAACACTTTTGAAAATGTCCATCCCAACACAGGCTTATGCCTAGTGGAATGGGCAAATTATCAACTAATAAAATGTATGTTTAAGTAAAATAATTAAAAAAAAAAAAAAGAATATATATATAAATAATAATAATCGGTCGAAATGGTCCATTTTTTGACATGACACTGTTCAGACAGAACGCTTTTTTTTAAATACCGTATCTACCTAAATATTTTTTTTTACTTAAGAGGTTAATTTTACAAATAAAACCATAATACTAAAGCATGACAGAAAACAACTGCTCGCAGTGTAAGTATTCAATCAAGCGTTGCTAAACGACCAAATATTGTAGTCAATGACGTTACAAATTGTGGTAGAATTACTTTATAGCGCGAAGCGGTCATATAACTTTGTATATTTCTCACATAGGAAGTTCTCGCACATATTGTCGCATGTATCGGTACATAATACATTAATCACGTGCCATGAGTAAAACATTAACCGATAGTTAAAAACATAATATGAGCGTTCGAAAGACATCAAAAGAAATGGTTCAACGCCGGCCAATATCAAAACCTCAAAATCTTTCGCCATACCCGCATTTTTTCATCCTTCGATCTTACTTTCCCGTATATTCCCGCTTTCTCATTTGTGTCGCTATTCTCCCCTGTCCCGTATTATCCCGCATCTCCCCGGAGCTTTTATTATTCTAATGCGGTATCGTTCCTGTCCCAGATTAAAACTTTCCTTTGACATTTATATCGGTCAGAGCTTCCCAATGCGTAAAGCGTACAATTTTATTATTGAAACCCCTTTGACTTTAAATGAAAACACGGACTTCTTTTCTCGTTCTTTCAGGAGGTACATTTAAACCATGAAGAATTTCAGCCATCATTATTTTATAGCCTGACGTTACAAATATATAGACACATTATAGCCTTAGAATATTAACACAAAATGTGGCAAGTAACAAACACACTTACGTTACCAGTAAATTTATCATTCAAATTTCGGTCATGTATCATCATGTTTGACAAAGATAGACATTCATAGAATATGTGTGTATGAACGAAACAGATCTAGGATGCGTTCTGTACTTGTTAGTAATGTTGAATGGTAAGAATGAGATAGGTCCTCGCTTACGTGAAGACGTCATTATGTTGGTCAACAATGGAGATAGTTGTGTTGTCTAAAATAATAAGTAATTTGCGCGTAATTAGCAATGAAATGTTATTCCTTCGCTTTTAGTAGTCTTTGCAATGTAAGTGAAACACTTTCTCATCACACACGAGGGGGTTTTGGTACTTATATTTGTAATTTGATTAGATATAGTAAACGACTTTAGTACTAAATCGGCTTAAACACCGAGCACACCAACTAGCGTGGTTTTTGCCAGCGACTTTGAGAGCGCTTCAACGTCTCTTTATATTTGTAACGTCATAGGCCACCGAAAGTATTGTGGACGAATATATAATAAGAGTTAGGGTTAGTTTAGGACGTAATAAAAACACCTTCGTGTAATTTAACCATATCGCTTTTATGACTGCTCCAAAGAGAGGATGTATGGAGAAAATGATGTGTCGGGAGGATATTTAAGATATAAATGACGAAGAAGAGGTCGAAGACCTCCCAGGATGACTTGACATGATGAAGTGAATCAAAATATTCTTGTCAGGAGTCGGCATAATATAATAAAATGTAACGAAACAAAAAGTTTTTATAATACCAATTTTTTTACTTTATTCCAATATTTTTTTATTTAAGACCAGATCGGTTTCACCTAATGACGGGCATCTTCAGACTGGTCGAATCCAGAGGTCGCGGGTTCACACCCTTTTTTATCATTTTTTTTTATTAATATGTGTCATAAAACATTACTCAATATAAAATAATATATTGTATATTTGCGTCAAGTTCTATAATGGTAGATACTCTTAGTATCGCCCTGGTGAAAGACTACAATTCAGAATCGAAATGCTGCTTGAAATGGCTTAAGCCGTTATAGGAGACCAGATCTGAATAGCCAGGTACTTGCCAAACTTCCTCTTACCCATCTCCGTCCCTTCCCCACTACCTTCAGCCTCACAACATACCTCAATCGAGGATGCCATAGTCTTACTAGCTCTAGCCGGTTGGGAGCAGTTGGGAATTATGTGAGGTATTAACTTGGAGAAAAAAATGTTGGAGAGAGAGCTAATTCTTTTTACCCAACCTATACAGACTTCCGATAAATCACTTTCTCCGGGAGTTTACGTCATTCACCATGAGAGAGAAAGAGATAACAAAATACACACACCGCTTTTATGTACTGTAAGGACGATCTTGGTCTCCCGCGTCTCCGGGGACTCCGTCCTCATGTTTTCATATGCGACTAAACTCAACACAACTAAACGGTTTTTTAGGTTATATGCCATATTTTTGTTGATAACAATACTGTGAAAAAGAGGTTATACGAATAAACAAAAACATTATGTCCACATGTGCTGTGAATGGATGTATAAATACCCAACCCCTAGTCCTAGCCACGCCCAGGTCTGTCGAGTCCGGTAAAAATCATCAAAAACTGACTACACTGCCTTGAACAGCTACCACTCTGTGTACTCTGAGGGTATTAACTATAAAAAAATCGAGAAGGAATCATATTTTTTCGACCAAGGAGTGAATGAATTTTGCAAAGACTTCAGTACCCAGGGTTTCTCTATGGAATACCTACTTGGCATAATATTAATAATATATCGTTATTCATGTTAGGTTATGCCCTTTTGTTATTTCATTAATACAAATCATCAATCATTTATCTAAACATATTGAGAAATCCTGCTACGTCGATTCTAACACCATCGCAATCATTCAGATGCTTGGCGCCACTGTACACACGCAACACGCGCACATACACATGTGTATCCCTACTACCACTGTAGCAATAATAAAGTACACTATACCCATGAGAGCGTGTGCACTGAAATCTCATTACATCTCGTCGATTCCCTCTTGGCCGGTTACTGCCGTCACTCTCACCCGATCGTCTCTAGTTCGTAACTGAATCGGATAACTTATTTGATGTTCCGATGGAGATTATGTTACAGATTTGTTATTGGCAGTTTTTACTTTGGTCTGAGAAATGTTTGGGATAGAATTTCGGCCCAATTAAAATGACAACATCTCAACGCGTCTCTCTCAATCCACCTTTTTTATAAAGATTTATATGTGATCGGGGTGGTCTTTGACCATATAAACTAGGAATTAATATTAACCTGAAATTAATATTAACCAGAAATTAATATTAACCAGAAATTAATATTAACCAGAAATTGATATTAACCAGAAATTAATATTAACCAGAAATTTAGAATTGTACAGCGCCCTTGAGGTGATTTTTCAGAAAAACAGCGCTATGCGCATCTATTGACGGCCTCCATGGTCGAGTATTAAGACGCTCGACTACGAATCCAAAGGTCCGCGGGTTCAAACCCGCAAACAGCTTTTATTTGATTAATATGGGTCGTAACACATTTAATTCATATAAAATTATATAAAGTAAATTTGCGGCACGTTCCATAGTGGTAAATACTCTAAGTATCGCCCTGGTGAAAGACCACCATTCAGAATTGAAACGTTGCTTGTAATGGCTTTAGCCGTGTTTGGTGACCAGATCTGAATAGCTAGTTACTTTCCAACCCTACTCTTTCCCATCTCCTTCCCCTCCCTACTACATTTAACCTCACAAAATACCCAAATTGGGGATGTCATAGTCTCACTGGCTCTAGACGGTTGGAAGCAGTTGCGACTTTTGTGGGATATTCATTATAAAAAATATATTAAAAAATACAAATTATCCAAATATTAAAAAAGCAAAACTGAAAATATATCAGGAAATTTAACTGAACCGTAATTATGAGGTATCTCTTATTTTGAAATTATCGGTTTATATTTGGTAAAATAAAACTCATTAAATCAATGCTATTTGTTGTTTGCTTTGTTGACAAGACCGAGTGGATAACTCAGTCGATATCAGGGTGGCAAATTAAGAGATAAATATTTCGATTCGAGAGTTTTTTTTGTTTACTTTGACACTTCGATTGAAAACAAGGATAATCCTGTATTTATATTTTTTTAAATTCTAATGATCCAAAACACTTTTTCTTCTAAATCCTCTATCTAAGCCCCAAGATAAACTTTAAATCAACAGCTAAAAGATGCTCCCAAGAAGCACGCAAGAATCAGTGAATCTATAAATCTGTTTTCTGTCTCCACATTGAAAATGCAGAAGCGGTTACCTTTAAAAATACACTATTTTCATTCAATATATTGAATGAACTGAATCCATTAAAAAAATCTATCGACCGAGTGTTTTTTTACATAAAACTAATGATGTTTTTTTTCACTTTTTTCAGGTAAACTATAATTTTCGTACAAACTACTTTCTAAAAAGAACAGGCAGCGCTTGAAGGTTGTATGCATCATCCAGGTATTTAAAAAAAATTATTTACGTTAATTTCCATTAATATGCGTTGTTATTTTACTAGTTTTTATTAGTTTCTTTAATGTATGACTCATGAAAATAGTAATAAGTTGCACTCAGATTGTAGCAATTGAGTCACCAATGTTCTTTAAAATATTAAAGTTTTGTTTTTATTTCGAACACCATAATGCAAATGCCACATTCTACATAGGACTATGTCACTCACGTTTGAGGAAGTTAGAGGCTATTCAAATTTCGTTACTATACACAATGACGTTACAAATAAATAGACACGTTGTAGCGCTCTCAAAGTGGCAAGCAAAAACCACGCTAGTTGGTGTGCTAGGTGTTTAAGCCGATTTAGTACTAAACTGTCACGCATCGCTTGAGGTCGTTTACTATATCTAATCAAATTATAAAAATAAGTGCCAAAATGCCCTCGTGTTTGTTGAGAAAGTGTTTCAATTACACTGCAAAGACTTCTAAAAGCAAAGGAATAATATTTATTTTTTAAGTACGCGCAAATTAGTGCAAATTACTTATTATTTTAGACAACACAACTATCTCCATTGTTGATCAACATAATGACGTCTTCGCGTAAGCGAGTAAGCGAAGTGCTATCTCATTCTTACTAGAGCATTCCGATCCTATATCTGTTTCGTTCATACACACATATTCTATGAATGTCTATCTTTGTCATACATGATGATACATGACCGTTATTTCAATGAAGAATTTACTGGTAACGTAATATTTGGATTATTTGTATATCGCCGTTTTTGTGAAAAATCACCTCAAGGTGTGGTGTATGGATGTATGAGTGTTTTTATTTGTAGTTTGTTTTTGAATCGGCATGGATAAGATACTACATAAGACCCGTGTGTAATGCGATATATCTCACAGGAGTTGCATTTAACGGAACCAGTAGAACTATAGCATCCTCATTTTCAATGTCGTATGCCTGTAGCAAGTAGGTAAGAGAAAGGATAAACCTTTTCAGACTTTCATATCCTTTTTATTCCCGAAGATTTTAAGCGCCATTAGAGAGAGTGAGATGGTGAACGTAGCAACACATAAGTATAAGATGGACAACCTATACGGCGTTGATCAGTGGCGGCTCGTGACTTAATAGTGTATTAAAGTGCTGAGATTGAAAAATACGACGTTATCGATGTTGTTGTAGTCTAAGATGATCTTTATTTTTTTTAAATATATGTATATTGTACGAAGATTTTTAACTTTTGGTAGGTCCATGACCCACCCAAAGTTAAAAATCTTGAAAAAATAAAAACAAAACGTTTTCGGCTACAACAACATCAATCGTGACTTTTTTTAAATCACTGCACTCTAGCATACTAAAAAGTCACGAGCCACCCCTGACGTTGATGTAGCGCCGCCCGGTCCTATATCTATTTCATCCATACACACATTCTTTGAATGTCTATCCTTGTCATACATGACCAATGTTTGAATTTACCGGGAACGTACGTGTTTGTTACTTATTACTATATTTTACTACATTTATACTACACATATATACTACATATATATATATATATATATATACTACACATATATATACTACATATATATATACTAAATTTTGTGTGAATGTTCTAAGACGATAACGTGTCTATATGTTTATAATGTCATTGGTTCTACCCACATATATTTATAATTGGGTATTTACGCCCCACGATTCCCCCGGGACCTGCCTATCCAGAGACAGTACCGCCGACACTGCAGCACTGCATCACTGAGATGAGGGCTGCACTCGCTGCACCGGCGGCATCTTCAAAGGACCGTGATAACATCGCTGTGCCCTCCGTTAGTTGTGGCGATAATCGACACATCGATTGAATTCATTCGAATGCTTTTGCAATCAAAAACGATAAAAGAAGACTGAATGCTGTAGAAATGAGAGCCCTGAGGCGTTGTGCGCTAAAATCATGTATGACCATGTTAAAAATGTCGATATCCGTAAAGAATGCAAGAATACATATGGAGAGAGACTAAATATTTTTACCCAATCTATACAAATTTACGATAAATCACTTTCTCCGGGTTTTTACGTCGTAAACCGTGAGAGGGAAAGAGACAAGACAAGTTCTCACACAATATAGCACCGCTTTAAGGTATGTAAGCATGTTTTCCGTCTCCCGCGTCTCCGACGACTCCGCCCACCACGTTTTGTAATACGGCAGAACAGGACATACCTCGACGGTTTTTTAGGTTATATCCTATATTTTTGTTTACAACAATACTGTGAAAAAGTGTTTACACAAATAAACGAAAACGTTGATACGTGCTATGAATGGGTGTATAAATACCCGAGGCCTAGCCACGTCTGAGTCAGGAAAAAATCATCAATCCTGACTACACTAGCGCTCCCTCCAGGTATATTATTGCTCTTAGGATGTAAGCGTAGTGAATAGGATTAAGAAAGGGACGCTTATATGGTTTGGGCATGTAGAGCGAATGAACAAAGAAAAGAGTGGATAATATTGCCAAGATTCTGTGACTTATGATATCGGGAACAGCCTTTTTGATACTTCGTCTATATTCATAGACCAGATGGTATTATGAAAACTTTTTAAAGGTTTCGAACTTCTAATTTCAAGCAAATAATAATCGATGGTATTATGAAAACTTTTTAAATGTTTCGAACTTCTAATTTCGAGCAAATAATAATCACGCCCCGTAGACAGATATGATCGGATATTTATCAGAGGCTTGTCGTGACATTATAATGTATTAGTAACCTCCATTAATTAAACCCCATCTCTGGAGAGAATGACCTTGTTGGAATAGGTCGCCCGTTGAAATGCCTCTAAAATGATGATGTCAAGAACAAGAGAACATGGGGCATCGTTGAATTAATTACGGAAACTATCTCTTCCTTCAGTTTGAAGGAAGATACTATTTTAACATTACAACATAAAGGAGGGAGTTTGGTCGACAAGTAACGAAAAATAATTTTTTGTTCATTTTATTCATTTTATTCATTCTAGACAAAAGCATTACATTCGTAATACATAGGTAACCGTAAAAAAAATTAAATTATATTCATTCCGACCATTATAACTAACTAATTGTCCATCACGCCGTTTCTGCAGGGGTAGGCAGAGAAGACAGACCGCCATACAACTGTTTCTTGGTACACACTCCTTGCTTTATTCACATTTATACCTACTTTTCTGTTATTCTGACTCTTGACATGGCCCGACTCGAGTATTTGATTCACTTGATCGTGCCATGCCTTCCTCGGGCGTCCCCGACTTCTTCCATTCACTTTCGCGTCATATATTTTTTCACACTCCTTTCTCCGTTCATTCGCTCTACATGCCCAAACCATTTAAGGATCCCTTTCTTAATCATATTCATTACGCTCACATCATCCTTGCATTCTTTCCGGATATCCATATTTTTAACGAGGTCATACATGGTTTTAAGTACATACGCCTCAGGGATCTCATGTCTGCAGCATTTAGTCTACACCTCTCCTTCCTCTGCCAGTTCTATGTCTCACTGCCATACATCAGAGTTGGTATAAGCACTCCATTTTGGACTGCTAGCTTCGCATCTTTCGACATTTTCTTAAACTAACTAACCAACCATAACGCCGTTTCCTTACATGGGGTAGTCAGAGAGGACAGACCGCCATATAACTATGTCTTGGCACACACTACTTGCTTCATTCACATTCATACATCGTCTCATACATACTCTTCTGTTATTCTGACTCATGGTCCGACTCAAGTATTTGATTCACTCGATCGTGCCATGCCTTCCTCGGGCGTCCTCGATTTTTTCCATTCACTTTTGCATCATATATTGTTTTCACACTTCTTTCTTCGTTCATTCGCTCTACATGCCCAAACCATCTAAGCGTCCCTTTCTTGATCCTATTCATAACGCTCACATCAGCTTTGCATTCTTTCCGGATATCAACATTTTTAATACGGCCAATAGCGTTTAGCTCTCCATTAATGGAGTTTCCTGCATTCACCAGATCATTTGACCGGTCGGTAGCGGAGCTGACAAACGCGTCGGATTCCCACCCGGGTGTCGTGCGTGCAATTCCTCTGCTGGCTAAGTCCTCCATCATTGCACAAGCAACATCTTCCGCTTCTTATGATGGTAGTAGGAGTTTTTCAAATATTGTCAGGTTATTCGTAACCCGGGAATGTTTGTCTATCTTTTTTAAGAAAAAATAAATAAAATCTTAATTAATTAAAAAATATAATTCTATACTGGATCAAAATGTTGATATCATATAATTTTTCACGTTGGAATTTTAGTCACGGTAGAATTAAAATTTCACGCTTGTTGACGGTTGGCTTGGTTATGCCTACCTACCGGCGGACTTAGCCCGCTCAGTACTCGGGTAGGTACCTACTTTAGTATGCTGCTCCCATCGAACCTCGGCCAGGTGATAAAATCACAAGTCGGGAAACCCATTCATATTTAATTGAATTTTAATTTTGATCCCGTTAGCGGTAGGTTTTTTTGATAAATACACATTGTTAAGTTGTCGGTCATTATGTTTTGTCGTGTTTTAATATGTTTTTTTTTTTTTTTTAATAAAAGTCGCGCAATGTTGGGAGGTAAACTCGTTGTGGTGTTTTCATCCTTTGTTAACGGAATAAATACCGTTTTTTTTTTATTTATAATAGTATCATTGATATGAATTTCCTTTCTCCTTCAATCCTTTATCTTCGTATAATATATATTTAAACGTTTGCTTGGTCCGCCAGCACCGTATACATAAAATACAAGTCACGTCATATTCATACAAATCTTACGAAAAATGTAGCACCACTGGTACCGTCTGGTCTTCCGTTTCACCCTCAGAGCAATAATATCAAGAGAGAGCGCTGCTGTAGTCAGTTTTGATGAGCTTTGCCAGACTCGGCTAGACCTGGGCGTGGCTAGGACTAGGGCTAGGGTATTTATACATCCATTCATAGCACATGTCGACATAATGTTTTTGTTTATTCGTATAACCACTTTTTCACAGTATTGTTATAAACAAAAACATAGCATATAACCTAAAAAACCTTTGAATTATCCTTATGTGAGTAGGTACTAATAGAAAAATTGCAGTGAAACGTCTTTTACAGCCTTATAAAGTTAGTATTTGTCATAAAAATGGCAGGTCCACCTGATTTTCGTGAGTAAATCGTTCATATGAAAATATTCGTATTATGTAGTAACCTAGTTATTATCTTTTTTAATAATCAATTATCAAATACGTATGACGCTTTTGATTGAGTAAAGATGAAACGCCTGAGCGAGCACAGAGAACGGAACTCCGCGAAAAATAATGAAGCGAGTGCTGCCACCACCGCCTAGTGGGCAGCTTCCGGTGCCCGAAACCAAAACAACTGTCAAACACTGTGTCCGAAAAATTAAAGGTGGATGTGGATGTTAGGAATGGAAACTTCAATAAGCAATGTCCGACGTGGAGAAGGTGGAATGTAAATATCGCTCAATCAATTGACAATTATGCTATTGTTTTGTGCAGTCGTGCGTCAACCGCCGAAGCGAGCGCACGTCTGCATCCGCGCTCCCTTGTTTGCAAAGGTTTTTGTCGCAACTTTCTGGGAATATCGCCAACAATTTGATATTTCGATGATGGTATTTTTTGTTGTTGTGGAAAAATCGGAATATCGATACTGTTTTTATAACCATTCTAATTCACAAAGAATCTTTTTTTCAAACGAGTTGTAATACCATCTTCCTAGAACCACGCGACACAGATATGTCGACGCAAAAAAGCTTTCTCTACCATCCCAAATCACACCCATCTTTTCGAATTCTTCGAATGTTTCTTAACCTTCGCGATTTTTTCGTGAAGTGTTGTTGCTCCGTCTGTATACCCGCCTTCAATCCCGGTTTTAGGTGGAGTTCTAAGAAACATCCGTGAATCCATTAGCAGTGAATTACATATTTTATTCATGCGACGTAAATAGGCAAAATTTAGTAAAATCTATCTAAAATCTTGCCGGTTCAATTCGAAATTCTTAAATTATGTCCATACCATTCAATATCTCTCAAAAATTCCCATCAATCTTCTGTCTTAAAATTCAATATCTACCCACGCACTACTTCGTGAATTGTACTCGATAATAATAGAAAAACAAATAGTTTCTAGAGCTTCATTATTTTTCCATAATATAATTTTTTTACGATATAATATTTTTTTGCCTAATTTTATTCCAATTTTCTGAATATATCAGCATTTAGCTTTCGTTAGCCATGTAAATGTGACAATTTTATCATTAAGTGATATGAAATTATAAACATGACGGTAACGACGTGCATCGGTTGTCGTTTGTCTGATTCAGACAAGTGATTGAGACAAGTTACTCTTCGATCAGCATCTTCAACGGTCATAGGTAGACTCACAGTATTTAAACGCAATCCCAACACCAATTTCGGAGACCGAGCTTTTGTCGTAGCAGGCCCCACAACTTGAAATAACCTCCCTTCACATCTGCAAAAGATTGACAGCTCAACTGAGTTCAGAGCAAAACTGAAAACACACCTTTTTAAATTATCACACCCACAATAACGTCAATTTGCTTCACTAGACTTTTGATCACTCAGTCCGAGTGCTATACATAGTTTATATCTATATAAATAGTTTACTATTACTTACTTCGTTTTTTTTTCTACCCTAGGTCCGACAACACGGGCAATAACCATCATATTCGTATGTGTTAATATAAATATGTTAGTTGTAAGTCACAATAGTTAAGTATTAGGCATAAGTTAATATTAAGTCTTAGTTTTAATATTATGTTAATTATGCTGTAAAGCGCCCTTGAGATGATATTTCTGTCATGAAAACGGCGCTATATAAATCAGCCAATTATTATTATTATTCCTATATCACACAAATGGTAATACATACCAAGCTCTGGTTAGCATTTATTAAAAATGAAGCCATAAAAGAAACGTTTTCAACGAAGCATTTCTTGCAGCTTTACGTATCGTGCACGAGACGTTTTTTTCATCAATTCGCGCGACATTCGAATTTAAATGGCCCCATTGTCCGGTGTGGCCTTTTTTTCGGAAAGGACTCGGCCGACCACAGCCTCTCGGCGTGGGTAGGGGAACCTACCTAGCCACCGAGCTAGCTAGGTTCCTACCTTGGAGTAAGAATATACATGGAGAGCCACCCTTGCGAAACAGTGTAGTCAGTATTGTTGACTTTATACTGACTCGATACAAAGAGACAAAGATATATTGAAGGAAGTTGGATAGTCTATTAGATACCGCGCACATGGAATTGGGAAATAAAAAAAACATATTTAAACACATTAAACAAAACAATATCAATACATCTAAAAATATATTTGTAAAGTCAAAATATTACACAAACACTAATAACAGAAGGTTCACCTAAATAATGATGGAAGCTTTTTGTTGATTTTATGTCTTTATATCATTAAAAATGTGAAAATTTCATGAGTTCTGTCAAAAATATTCAAAACTGTTGAAATACCTTTGAAAAGTGATGTTTTATAATATTCGTTTGATCTTATTTGAACATTCACGCATAGCACATATCACCACCATATTAGATGTATTTGTATAACCACTGCAAGTTTTTTAACCAACACAAATATGTTAAATAACCTTAAAATCAGTTGACGTAAGACACAAGACTCGATGGTGTGAAGTTAGCGCGGACGTAGAACATTCTTACATACTTAGAAGTGTTGCAATATTATTCGAAGACTTTTCTTGACTCTTTCTCATGGTACATGACGTAAACATCCGGAGAAAGTGATTAATCGCAAATTTGTATAGGTTGGGTAGAAATATGTAGCTCTCTCTCCATATACGAGTATATTCTCACTCCAAGGTTCCCACCTACTTTCAAAGCGCTCAGCCGTCTATGGATATCCGTTATCTGTCTACGGTCGTATTGGTGGGAAATAACCCAAGGATACGCAAAAGATTTGAGGTTTTAAATGTATCGATTGATTGATGAGGGTTTGTGGTGGGAAGGCTAGGCACCTCCTACCGTTTTTACGCCTTCTATCAATACCATGTTTTTTTATGTTAAATCTCACAACTAATGAAGTACCTACGTAACCTATCTAGATTTATTTAATAATAATAATATTTGGACGATTTGTATAGCGCCGTTTTTGTGATAAATCACCTCCAGGCCGCTGTACAGATCTTATTTTCTATTATTACATATTAATTCCTAGTTAAAATAAGAAAATATACAGGAACACACTTACCTGGCAGGTCCCATCAGATACACACTTATTAACTTAAAATTATAATTATGATTTTTATTTTTATTTTTTATGTATTTATTTTATTTTTATTTATTTTTTCCGATTGGGAGCGAAATTAAAAACATGGACTTTCGGAATTTGTCGTTTATTGATTTTATACAGCTAGTGTTTTTTTTTTTTTTTTTACATGAATACCGCACAAGAGTCTCAACTGCTCCCAACCGTCTAGAGCCAGTGAGACTATGGCATCCCCAAATTGGGTGTGTTGTGAGGCTGAAGGTAGTGGGGAGGGGAAGGAGATCGGGAAGAGGAAGGTTGGGAAGTGCCTGGCTATTCAGATCTGGTCACCAAACACGGCTTAAGCCATTTCAAGCAACGTTTCGATTCTGAATGGTGGTCTTTCACCAGGGCGATACTTAAAGTATCTACCACTCTGGAACGTGCCGCAAATATACTTGTTATTATTTTTATATGAATTAAATGTGTTATGACACATATTAATTAAATAAAAGTTATTGGCGCACGCCGGGTTTGAACCCGCGACCTTTGGATTCGTAGTCGAGCGTCTTACCACTCGACCATGGAGGCCGTCAAAATGTAAAGTGTCATCTTTTTTCGTATGGCTTGAGCTCAGAGCAAGAACACATATGGAGAGAGCTAAACATTTTTACCCAACCTATACAAATTTACGATAAATCACTTTCTTCAGGTTTTTACATCGTAAACGTTCTCACACAATATAGCTCCGCTTTTAGGTATGTACCGGCGACTACGCCCATTACGTTTTGTTATAATAATAACATTTGGATGATTTGTATAGCGCCGTTTTTGTGAAAGTTATACGACATATCGGGACAGAACTCAACGGCTTTTTAGGTTATATCCCATATTTTTGTTTTAAACAGTACTGTGAAAAGGTGGTTATACAAATAAACAAAAACATTATGTAGACATGTACTACGAATGGATGTATGAATACCCTAGCCCAAGCCACGCCCCAGTCTGGCAAAAATCATCAATACTGACTACACTAGCGCTCCCTCCTGGTATATGATTGCTCTGAGGCCCTACCTGACATGCGGAGCGTCAATAGTTTCTATTAATCTACGCAGTGTTTATGTTTTATCATTTGCCAGATAATCAAAACATACATTTTCTGGATATGTGTAGATAATAACATAATATAATATTATAGATTAAACCACAATCTCAAATTGTGCAGAGAACTAAGGTAAAATCCCTATAACCTCAAAGCAATAATATACAAGAGAGAGCGCTGCTGTAGTCAGTTTTGATAAGTTTTGCCAGACTCGGCTAGACCTGGGCGTGGCTAGGACTAGGGTTAGGGAAATTATACATCCGTTCATAGCACATGTCGACATAATGTTTTTGTTTATTCGTATAACCACTTTGACACAGTATTGTTATAAACAAAAATATAGCATATAACCTAAAAAACCGTTGAGTCATGTCAATTTATGTCGCATATCAAAAAAGAGACGCGGGACACGAAGCACATTCTGACGATACTTTAAAGCGGTGTGATAATTTGGGAAATTATGTTGTCTCTTTCTTTATCATGGTGTACGCGGTAAAAACCCGGATTAACTGATTTATCCCATATTAGTATAGGTTGGGTAAAAAGAATTAGCTCTCTCTCCATATATTGTTACTCCAAGGTACCAACCATGCAACGCCCACCTATATATTTACATGCATAGAAAATTCAATCGACTAAAGGTCAGATGTACCATTACGCCACCGAAGGCCGTCCGCGTGTGTGATAAGGTTCACAGCGTTGACCAGTCTTGTTGTAAATATAAACAATTTAAAGGAAAATTTGAATGCAATCTTCGTCCGTGAATCAAAACAGTATTGTTTTTATAACAATTGAATAGTTTAATGGGCGCCTATCAGGGCCCAATCAAAGGTCTCGATCGTGGTATTGTTTGGCCAACCGCCCTGCCCACTCCGCACAGCTGACGATATTCGAGTTTGAACGATTCGTTATTTTTCAACGAGCTTTCGTAAAGGTCGACTTGCTTCGAATTCGCCGATTCGAATGGTTCAATTCGTGATTATACTTGTTGGTTATTTTAATAATGAATCTTAGTAATACTCACATTTTTTTGTACGTAACGCTTCACAGTGGTCGTAAGTATCGCCCTGGTGAGAGACCACTATTATGAATCGAAACGTAGCTTAAAATGACTTTAGCCATCGTGTTTGGTGACCAGATCTGAATAACTAGGTACTTTCCTACCTTCCTCTTCCCCATATCCTTCCCTCCATTACCTCACCACTACCTTCAGCCTCACAATATACCCCGATTGATGATGCCATAGTCTCACTAGCTCTAGATGGCTGGGAGCAGTTGGGAGTATTGTGCGGTATTCACTATGAAAAAAACAAAAACTCTCTTGTCTGTATTTAATTAAACCAGTTTATGGGAGGGGGGGGGTTAACACGTTGATTACTAACTATAATTCGTACATATTAGCGGGGAGGGGAAGGAGATAGGAAGAGGAAGATTAGTAAGTATCTGGCTATCCAGATCTGGTCACCAAACACGGCTAAACCATTTCGAGCAAAGTTTAGATTCTGAATGGTGGTCTTTCAACAAGGCGATACTTAAGTATCTACCACTCTGAAACGTGCCCCAAAAATAATACATATTATTTTTAATTAATCAAATGTGAAATAACACATCAATAAAATAAATTGAATTCGTAGTCGAACGTTTTAACCACTCGACCACGGAGGCCGTCGAATGAATTTATAATTTACAGCGCGGCAAAAAATTTGGGAAGAAATACGGATCTTGTTAACTCGTTCCACTCGAGTGCCCTTTAACATAAGAATGAGTCTGAGAAACGACCCGTTCTCGTGTTCCCGAACATCAACTATCGTTAAAGCGTGTCCCGTTCGTAACTAATTCAAATAAATCGGTCGTTGACTACGCGGGAGAGACACGAGCATCCACCACAATACACTTTTGTTGTGTTTCGGTCAAAAGTACAAATGAATCGTTCACGATGATTGAATAAAAAGTATTCGTTCAAATGGATGATTCGAATCAAATAAATAACTAAAATTTAGTATGCAGTATGGGGTAACATTCGTAGCCACCTGCAATTAGCCTTTGATAATTTATGCAATTTACTAAAATAGACCTCCGCTGGGAAGCAAACGAATAAAATTAGACCCACATTGGAGGTTCTCTGTTGTGTAGTGGTTACAGCCACGACTCTGGGTTCGCAGTTTTCGAGATTTACATCCCCTAAATATTATAGAAAAAAAGGTTTAATAAACCGTTAAGGGTTCAACACGTACAAAAAGGTTATCTTTGTGAAAAACCTCAGTACGAATTAAAAAAAATCTATTCGAAGAAAACGGGGAAGGGAAAAAAGTGGAAGTTTTATAAGTGTTCTTGCGAAGGTTTTTCATCAAAACGGTGCTATACAAATTATCCAAATATTAAAACCTCAGAGCATTAAGCTGGATTCACACCAACGTCCGGATCCGCTCAGTGACGATACTGTTCCGCATGAGAGCTTATTGATATGGTATGAATATCAATCAAAGAGTATGTGCCAAGACAAAGTTGTGTGGCAGTATATCCTTCTGCCCACCCTTGTGATATTTAACTACTTAGTTAGTTAAATAATTATTTTGATGTGTAAAAATACTTACATCGCAGATTTTTTTTTTATTAAAACCATTTTTTTATCACTAAATGATATTTTTAATAATAACCCATAACTACTAGACGAAGAGCCAAAGCTACCACTCTGTCACCGAGCCCATCCAAATGTGCATTTACAAAAATATACTTTTTCGTAGTGTATTATTTTGTACCGTTAACTACAATCTCGTGTCAGTTGTATCAATGCCACCTGCGTGCATTATTATGAAGGATATAAGGTAGGCCCTCTGACATAAACAGGTTTAGATTGGACACTAATCGGCCACTTTGTGCTTGCATCAGCTGTAATAGGTACCTACCTGCTCAACGTAGGCAGAGTGCCTACTCGCCAAGTACTACTCACAGATCAGCTGTTACGGGGATAAGTAGTTAGGTACTCGCCGGTTGTAGAATTCTCGAGGTAGGGCAGATGGGCCCTTCGAGCTCAGTACCTCTTTACTGGCTCAAAAAAACTACCAAAAATCGCTTTACGAAACTTTCATCCTCAGAGCAAGAATATATATGAAGAGAGAGGGCTAAATATTTTTACCCAACCTATACGAATTTACGATAAATCATATTTTCCTGGTTTTTGCGTCGTAAACCATGAGATAGAAAGAGACAAGACAAGTTCTTAGGTAATATAGCACCAATTTTTGGTATTTAAGCATGTTTTCCGTCTCCCGCGTATCTGGCGAATCCGCCCACTACGTTATGTTATGCGACATAAGTCAATGGTTTTTTTAGATAATATCCTATATTTTTGTTGATAACAATACTGTGAAAAAGTGGTTATACAAATAAACAAAAACATTATGTAACATCGACATGTGCTATGAATGGATGTATTTCCCTAGTCCTAGCCACGCTCGAGTCACGTTAAAATCAACAATCCTGACAGCACAAGCGCTCCCCCTGGTATATTGTTGCTATGAGCTTTCACCACAGCCAAACTGAGCGATGCCGTGTTAAAATGTGGGTGAAATATAATGAAGTAGTACCAAGGTCAATTATTAATTGACTTTCGCTCAGTTTTGATTGGTATTCTCTGCCTGAGGGCTTAGATTTTTATTAAATTTAAAATACGTTATGCAGTTACCTATATTTATACAAATTGTGTAGTTTTAGCCGCGTGTTACACAAACAAACAGTCGAAATTATAACTGATAAGCCTATAAAAATAGTAATTAATAACATTTGATAGCTTCTAAATTAATAGTTCTCTTTGAATATTTAAGATGGCAGCACTTTCGTTTGTAGCTAGCAAGTGGAAGCTTTCATAGTAGGTATGTACGACAGACGTTTACGGTATGAATACTATCAGATGCATACGAATGAATCGCTTTGTAAGAAATAAATATCGCTGGCGGTTTTTTTGGGAACATAGTTATTATCTTCTTTTCGTTCGTGTTTGAATTTTTATACATTGATTAAATGTTTTGACAGTCAGTTTTTTTTCGGCTATGGACTACATTGCCAAGTTTATTTTATTATATTTTTTGAAGAGAATACCGCACAAGATTCCCAACTGCTCCCAACCGTTTAGAGTAAGTGAGGCTATGGCATCCCCGATTGGATATTGTAAGGCTGAAGGTAGTGGAGAGGGGAAGGAGATGAGGAAGATGAAGGTTGGGAGTACCTGGCTATTCAGATCTGGTCACCAAACACGGCGAAAGACATTTCAAGCAACGTTTCGATTCTGAATGGTGGTCTTTCACCAGGGCGATACTTCAAGTGTCTACCACTCTGAAACGTGTCGCAAATATACCATATATTATTTTATACGAATTAAATGCGTTATGACCTTAGAGTATACAAGAGGTAGCCCAAGCCAAAGCCAGTGAAGTCAGTTTTGGACTTGTTTTTGATGATTTTAACATGACTCGGCGCAAATGGGCGTGGCTAAGACTAAGGCCACGGTATTTATACATCCATTCATATCACATATCGACATAATGTTTTTGTGTATTCGTATAGCCACTTTTTCACAGTATTTTTATCAACAAAAAATATAGCATCTAACCTAAAAAAAACCGTTTAGTTGTGTCAAGTTTAGTGGCAAAATAAAAAATGTGGGCGGAGTCCCGCCGTTAACCAGCGAAAATAACCAGCTTAAGATCATTACGACAGTATTTAGAAGCCGTCCAAGAAATTTGTTGTCTCTTTCTCCCTCATGGTGTACGATGTAAAAACTCGGAAAAAGTGATTTATTACAATTTCGGATGGGTTGGGTAAAACAAATTAGCTATCCCTCCATATATTGTTACTTCAAGGTTATGACACATATTAATTAAATAAAATTCGAACCCGCGACCTCTGAGTTCGTAGTCGAGCGTCTTACCACTCGACCACGGAGGCTGTCAATGGGAAATGTGGCACATTCCGGGATTCGAATCCGCGAGCTCTGGATCTTTACCACTCGACCACGAGGCCGTCGAGTTGTAATGTGGTGTAGGAGCAGGTCGCGTCTATGTATTACTTAGACCTAGGGGTAATAATATTCAAAGTTGTGATCTCAACCGAACTAAAGGGTTAACGAACACGTCAAGGATAAGAGCGGAAGGGATAGTTTCCGAAGTATTGAGATGGGTCGAACCCTTCTCGACGTAGAAACCTGTCTAGATTGTAATAAAAGATTGTTCTTATTAAATTACGTCCAAGTTTCTTCCGGTTTAAGTTTCGATTTCACCCAGAAATCTTACAAATGATCCTTTCTAAATCTCGGACATCGGTGCGGCTTCAGTGTTGCGAGAATTCGCATTTGTGCCGCACGATTTTCCATTGTTTCCAGTTTTTTCCTCGCTAACTATTGTTGCACCCAAATACCATAAAACGATTAATAACGGCCTTAGAGTACATAGCGTGGCACCTATCCAAGGCAGTGTAGTCAGTTTTTGATGATTTTTGCCGGACTCGGCGGACCTGAGCGTGGCTAGGACCAAGGCTAGAGTGTTTATACATCCATTCATAGCACATGTCGACAAAATGTTTTTGTTTATTCGTATAACCACTTTTTCACAGTATTGTTAAAAAAAATATATAACATTTTTTTTATTTTTTTTTATATAAATACCGCAAGAGTCTCAACTGCTCCCAACCGTCCAGAGCCAATGAGACTGGCATCCCCAAATAGGGTATGTTCTGAGGCTGAAGGTAGTGGGGAAGGGAAGGAGATTGGGAAGAGGAAGATTGGAAAGTACCTGGCTGTTCAGATCTGGTCACCAAACACGGCTAAAGCCATTTCAAGCAACGTTTCGATTCTGAATGTTGGTCTTTCACCAGGGCGATACTTAAAGTATTTACCACTCTGGAACGTGCCGCAAATATACTTTTTATTATTTTTATATGAATTAAATGTGTTATGACACATATTAATTAAATAAAAGTTATTGGCGCACGCCGGGATTGAACCCGCGACCTTTGGATTCGTAGTCGAGCGTCTTACCACTCGACCATGAAAGCCGTATGTAACCTTATAAACCGTTAATTTATTTCGCGTATCATAACGCGTGGGCGGAGTAAACGAAGACGCGGGACATGAAGAACATTCTGACAATACTTTAAGGCGGTGTGATAATTCGGGAACATTTGCTATCTCTTTCTTTCCCATGGTGTACGACGTAAAACCCCGGAGAAAGTGATATATCACAAATCTGTATAGGTTAGGTAAAAAGAATTAGCTCTCTCTCTCCATATATTGTCACTTCAAGGTACAGCTACACTCAGTAAAATGTATATAAACAAATAATAAAATAGGTTAAAATTTAGACTACAAAAACCGAACACTATGGATTATAAAATCAGATAGCGTTGGAATTAATTACAAGACGATAACAAACTGAAACTGTATTTTTGTTATTAGTGGTTTGACTTGAATAATCCGTTCGTCTTGTGCGCCCGTCACGGACGAGTGAGCGCGCGTCTGTGTATTAGCCGCCCAACGCGCCGGAGGTATTTTGTGTCTCTACCTTTGTTTTGGTCTCATGCTCCGTTTTACCACCGGTTAAATTACGTAACCGTTGGTAGCGGTTTACTGGCCGTTTTAATCCGACTTATTTTAATGAAAATGATAATTCAGTATGATATAATCCTACATTTTTACCGAAAAGATTTTCGCTAATCTTATAAAATCCCCGTGACCTTTTGCCCACGCGGGGTGTCTGGCGCTTGATCCTGTATAATTTTATTAAACGATGAAACAAGAATAAGCAAAAAAGTGCATAGTGAAAACAGTATCAATTCTCAATCATCCTGAAATATTTAATTGTTCCTACCAAGGAAAAATTAGACGAACAAAAATAAAATTTTTGAAAAAAGACATGAGACAATTGACATAATCACATACAAAAACAAAATTGCTCATTTTTTTTTTGGCTCTTCTAAACATCTGCGTTTATTGACTCATCCCTCTCTTCCTTTCGCACACAGATATAACAGATATGAATGCAAATTAAAACGGCCTAAAATCATAATCGTTATCAATTATCATAAATCAAGAAAAAATGTCCAGATATGGGTATAACCTTAAGAGTACATATAGTGGTACCTATCCAAGGCAGTGTAGTCAGTTTTTGATGATTCTTGTCGGACTCGGCAGACTTGGGCGAGGTTAGGACTAGGGCTAGGGTATTTATACATCTATTCATAGCACATGTCGACATAATGTTTTTGTTTATTCGTATAACCACTTTTCACAGTATTGTAACTAACAAAAATATAGCATATAACCTTAAAACCCGTTTAGTTGTGTCGAGTTTAGTCGAATATGAAAACATGTGGGCGGAGTCCCCGGAGACGCGGGAGATCAAGATCATCCTTACAGTACATAAAAGCGGTGTGTAATTTTTGTTGTCTCTTTCTCTCTCATGGTGTACGACGTAAAAACCCGTCGAAAGTGATTTATCGCAAGTTTGTATAGGTTGGGTAAAATGAATTAGCTCTCTCTCCATACATTGTTACTCCAAGGGTATAACAGTGCATGTGTAGGTACATCAACAATAAAAAAATAAAAATAAAAATACTAGGAGCTAAGGGTATAAAAAAATCCAGATGAAAAGTATGTTTAAAAATTCTAAAAATGCATTCACAGCGTTATAGAAAGAAATAAATAATAATATAAAAAGAAAGACACTCCCAACTCGCTTGACTGTGACTGTTGCTTACTTTGTGTAATGCTAGGAATCAATACAAAGCTGTATTGGCGGAAATCAACAGTGCGTATTATGGCTTACAATCTCCTCAACGGTCATATAAATAATCCGAAGTTCCTGATCATTTCACCGGAGCATGAAGACATTAATATAATTAATTTTGCATCTCTTTAGATGCAGAACTAATCTCACATGAATGCAGATTGATATCCTTACTACACGAACTTCCACCGGAAATATGTATTTTCCACCTAATAACATTTCGCTTATTTTTATATTGCAGTTTTGTGAAATATCATCTTAACACGTTAATTGCTAACTAAAATTTGTACACATTATTGCCATATGAATGACGGATCAATTCAAACTGACGAAGAGTGAAGGTTTTTTCCCTGTGCCCCGTGGAACGATTCAAAACCACATGGCTTCTTCGCTTTTAGATCGGTTTAAAGCGAAGAGGCAGCTCAACGCGCGTGGCTCGTTGTGCGCATACACATGTCTGTCAACGCGCGGTGTCAACAATGAACGTGTTAATGTCGCTTTGCAAAACTAGATAGCGCTTGGTCATTTTTGTACTCGGATTAAGGAGGCTTTGAAATAAATTTCCAGGCTGTGAAAAACATAAAAGGATATAGTGCCAAGAATCAAATACGCAAAGCCTTCAGATTTGGATTTTGAAGAGATGAGTCTTATATTTCGCTCTGATTTCTTTTGAGTATTCTATCAGTCTCATGTTCATGTTGTAGTATTTTCCTTTACTTTGCGCCTGACACTCCAAAAATGCGATCTCTGAACATAGTATCTGGAGTGCACTTTGGTTTCTTCAACCTGCGACGTGACCGACTGTCGTGAATCGATGTATTCAGGAATGCACAGTTAAATAAAGCGGAGCCTTTCCGTCAATTGCTTTATATACCACCCAATAAACCTTAAATCTGAATTCTTTCATAGATTTTAAAATGATTTTCTCGTGTAGGCTTTATATGTACACGAAATCAATAACGTCGCTGGAAAAGCTAAAGGACTTAAGCGACATTTTGGTCAAAAATGAGTTAAATATGCAGCATTGAGCTGGTTTGTTTTCTACATCGAATGCTCTGACTCTCGTTTGCCATCTAAAATATATTTACCATTTGGGAGAAGGCTGGACTTAGCGACACAAGCTTGGGCTCTTTTTTAGCTTTGTGTCGCTTCACGTAACTCAGTGAGAGCATTGAGTTACCTTGTTTTTTTTTCAAAATTCAACCAGGTACTTATGAATTTTATTGTGGTACAAAAAAAACTTTAAAGTGCTCTAGTGTAAACTTCCCAAAATGGCGCTTCAGCCCTTTTGCCTTTCCATCGACGATATTATCATTTACCTTTCATAGCAGAATCGTCGGATCCACCACTCCCCCTATAATCGCTTCGATCGGCCATCTTCAAGCTGTATTATCAGTGAGAGCAAAATTTGCTGTTTTTCTGTTAACTATTCATCACTACGTTATGAGTATTATGCTCAATGTCACGAAAGCAGCAATAAAGCCCCGAGCGGTACTTTTTATTGATCTCTAGAAACACTTACATAACCGTGTTAATAGCTTTATTTAACCCTCCTTCATTGTGTATTTATATTTACCCAATTTACCTGTTATCAAATGAGTATCAACAGTTTTGAAAGCGTAATAAAAAACTACGGTATTCCCCCAAAGCGAAGGTGAAACACAAATGTGTAATAAATTCAGCATTATTTCACACCTTGCTGCCACTCAGTTGGGACATTATTCAATTATAATTGGCGCTTAGGTATCACCTATACCAGAATACACTAGATACTCTGGTGAAGATTACCATTCAAAATCGAAACGTTGCTTAAAATTACATTTATCGTGTTTAGTGACCAGATCTGAATAGCTAGGTAAATCTCAACCTTTTTCTTCACCATCTCCACCCCCTTCCCACTCCTTTAAGCCTCACAACATATCACAAGTGGGTTTGCTTATTTATCCGATATGTGTATTTCTGAAGATTCCAATTAGCGACAGTCAACCCTTAAATCGGCAATGTCATTGGCTATCGGAAGATTGAAGGAACCAAAGCACACACCAGACACTAAGTTCGGAGAGCGTGCTGCAGGAGTGTCAGCTCCTAAAGCCTGAAATAGACTACCACATAATCTGAGAATAATAAAAGACTCGACAGAGTTCAGAGCTAAACTCAAAACTCATCTTTTTAGAAAATCATATCAATAAATAAAATAATTACCCTAATTTACACAGCCAGGCTAACCCGTTAGCATCTAAACTCACCAGTATAATAATATCATTTCATGCAATGATCCGCGATCCTCAATCCTCGATCTACTGCTAAACAAAAAGTTCGACAATTTTTCACAGCCCGCGATAAAAGTAAATATCAATACGGTAATTTTAGCTATAGCTTTAGGTATTTACATAGTTTTATGGTAAATTTAGCCATAGCATTTAAATTTTTGTAAAGCGCCCTTGAGGTGATATTTCAAATAAATGGCGGTGTATAAATTAGCCAAGTATTATTATTAGTATAGTCCCACTGGCTTCGGGGACTTATCTAGAATAATTTATTTACCATTGGTAGGTTATCACCACCAGGAGGTAGACACGATTTAACGCTGAAATCATTCATTGGCCCATTAGCACTAAACATAACTATTATCATATTAGACCCATAAATCTTCAACCCTGTAATTTTTATCCCCCTTTTTTGACGGGTCGACCTTGCCCTACTATGATGGCCTCGGTCCGTTTGATTTTTTTTATTTATTACATATTGTTAATGGTCAATTATTATACATTGTTGATTTTTGATATGTTCATGTAATTACACAATATGACATTACTAAACAGCGGATTGGCTGATCCTTCCGGATGATTTGTTTAGGCTTTTTAAATATTGTTTGACGAGCCATCTATAGACAAATTTGAGTATTTCATCATACTTCTCATTCAGAAAATTCTTTGCAACAGTTTTCGTTCCGAGTAGAAGCTTTCTTATTGTATGTGATATGAGATATATATTTAAACTAGGAATTAATACCTAATAATAGAAAATAAGATCTGTACAGCGCCCTTGAGGTGATTTTTCACTAAAACGGCGCTAGACAAATCACCCAAATATTATTATTATTATTATGAGGTGATATTAAAACAAAAATAACACTGCCTGATCCATACCTGAAAGTAAAAATGAAACGTACGGAGCGAAGGGGGTGACGTAGTTACCCAATTTGATCGTGCTTATTAAAGCGTTTTCATGACATAATCTTAAATAATTTGTTTTTTTTTTTATTATTATTTTATTTAAGTACATATAATAGGCATGATGCCCAAAACATATATACATGAGTGGTTATTTAATTGGAATATTTAACAACAGTAAGAAATCAAGTAAAAGTTTATGAAAAATGCAAAAATAAACGAATAACTAATACAATCAAAAGAATAATATTATACAAGGTAGAACATAAATGAATGGATTATTGGCACCTGTACTGAAGAGATACCTATTAGCCGTTTGGTACTTGGTACATCATATAACCAGTCTATAACTAAAGGGCATCATTACAATATCAGCTTGATATGATTGACAGTTTTTTTTTAAATTGAGTATTAGTGTTTGTAGTGATACTTTTTGGTAATACTTAGAGGGAAGTATATTTATAATATTTCAGTAATCTTTATCTAAGATATCGCACAAAACTCTCCTTCGGGGTTACGTTAGAACCCCCGTTCGGAACGGGAGTGTTAAAGAATAAAATTAATTTGTATTTCCTTTGCGTTTACGTCGATATTCGGTAGAATGGCGCCATTTAATTAAGTAATCATTTAAATTTATACAAGGCTTGATAGCCAATTAAACTTCGCACCCTTGTGATGTGTTTCAGATTGGGCGGACGGGGGTAGTTACCTTGTACCTACGCTACTACCCCCGTATCCCGCCAGGGAGCAGGCCGCTACGTACTTGTCCTTCCTGTTCTGCTTTACCTAAAGCCTAAACTTGGGTCAATGTGCGATAGGGGAACAGGGTGGTCGTTACCCTTTTATTACGTCAGTGATTCCCAACACGGGCGATATACCGTGAGGAGGCGGTGAGCGCAATAAGATGACGTTGATTTTTTTGTTTTTATAAATTGTGTAAAACTGACTGAGAAAATTCTTGACGAAATTGGTAGATAAAATTTGACGTTTTTTAAGATTTTTAAATTACATTTAAAATGAAGAAAATACATAAACTGTAAAATTACGTCACACCCACTAGAAGAACGTCATTGAGATGCAATTAAACTCTAGAAAAACACGAAAATTGCTTGCCTGAACATTATTGATTTTATTAATTTCCTCGCGAAGTACGACGAAAACATTCGTACAAAACATAGAAAACCAAAACAAATTCTTCGGAAGGATTAACCTTCCCAACATGCAGCCATTTTTAGCATAAATTATTTTTAAAAACTTCACCAAAATTCCTATTTCAACAACCATAAACTTAACATCATGATGAAAGAGAAAGGGGCCTTATTGGTCCGGAGCTCTGTATGCCATAATTACAAAAAGACAAAAAGAGACATTATTGATTTTGCAGTTGGTCATTTTCTCTTGTATGCTCACGATGTGTGTGTTTTAAAATGATTTATTTTCCAAGGAAATGTACAAATCCAACTAACTAACTCATGTAACTCCTTATTTCATTCGTATTCGTACATTGTCTCACATATCATATTATTTTGTTATTCTATCTCCCGACTGAAGTATTTATAAGTCTTAAGAAATGCAATGTCGACAATGTAATTTACGGCCTCAATAGTCGAGTTGTAAGACGCTCGACTTATAATCCAAAGGTCGCGGGTTCAAACCCGGCGTGCGCCAATAACTTTTATTTAAATAAAAGTGTCATAACACATTTAATTCTAATTAAAATAAATTTGCGGCACCTTCTAGAGTGGTAGAAACTCTAAGTATCGCCCTGGTGAAAGACCACCATTCAGAATCGAAACGTTGCTTGAAATGGCTTTAGCCGTGTTTGGTGACCAGATCTGAATAGCCAGGTACTTCCCAACCTTCCTCTTCCCCATCTCTTTCCCTTCCCCACTACCTTCAGCCTCACAACATACCCCAATTGGGGATGCCATAAGCTCACTGGTTCTAGACGATTGGGAGCAGTTGGGACTCTTGTGCAATATTTACTATAAAAAATAAAAATAAAATTATGTTACACTTTTGTTTTCAATAGCTTTTAAAATTCAGTTCTCTATGTGTTCTGCACTTGGAGAAACAATGTATGGAGAGAGAGCTAATTTTTACCCAACCTATACAAACTTGCGATAAAACACTTTCTCCGGGTTTTTACGTCGTACACCATGAGAGAGAAAGAGACAACAAAAATAACACACCGCTTTTATGTAATGTAAGGATGATCTTGGTCTTCCGCGTCTCCGGGGACTCCGCTCACATGTTTTCTTATGCCACTTAGCTCGACACAACTAAACGATTTTTTAGGTTACATGCTATATTTTTGTTGATAACAATACTGTGAAAAAGTGGTAATACAAATAAACAACATTATGTCGACATGTGCTATGAATGGATGTATAAATACCCAAGCTCTAGTCCTAGCCACGCCCAGGTCTGCCGAGTCCGGTAAAAATCATCAAAAACTGACTACACTGCCTTGGATAGGTACCACTCTATGAACTCTTAGGTTCTGCATAATTTTGTTTTAACAATAATAATATAATACAAATGAGAGTTTTCGGAAAAAAGGGAAAAACATGTTTGAAAAGAAGGCAGTGAGCCAAGTATGTTTGGGAAACTCAATGTTATTTAGTGTCTGTAACGGAGGAGGGGCGACTTGCTCAGGCAAACGATTTGCCAGTTAATTACTTATCCATTGTGAAGTTATATTGGACTATGCTAGAATAATGACATCTGTATCTTACATTGGAATTAACAATCAACAACATAACACTGGGACTGGCAACTTTTATTATATTCACTAATGTTTGTTTGTTTACGCTGCAAAAGACTTCCTCACTACCGACAAAAATCTTGTAAAAGTATTACAAATTCTTAGATTCAATCGAATAACAAGCTATTATTATTATTACATGCTCTTTAGTGTTATTTTTATTTTATTTGTTATATTACTCTTGTGTATTTTTTTAAATTTTATTTTATTTAATCAATTGTACAAAAATAAACTTTTTTTACTCAATACTAACAGTAGGTATAATATTAATTCAGTTTATATACAATGTCTAGTTTCTAGTTAATGATAATTATCTCCCTAATTGAGAAAATTCTCGTGCTAAGGGAGGGAGTACTATCATGGGTTTCTTGAAATTATTTTTTTATCACTAAAAATGAATATCATATGAATATAATACATTTTAGGTTATTTTATTGAAAAGTGTATTTTGTGTTTTTTTTTTTTTTAATATTATGTAGTGTTTTACATTTATTCTGTCTCTAGGAAGTTTGTTGAATACCTTAATTGCTGAGTAGGAATAGTGATGTTGTGCTGTTGTTGTATTGAGTTTCGGGGTAATTATTTGGCCTAACGTTCTTGGTCTGGTGCTCACTGAATCCAAATTGCTTTTTTCTTTATGGATTTGAAGTAATGCATTTTTTATATATATTTTTTACAAATCTAAAACTTTGAATTCTGTAAATAATTCTTCAGTTGAGTATTGTTTATATATGTTAGCAGGCTGAGTATTGCACCCACGGCTCTGTTCCGCTGAAATAAACCATTTATTATTATTATAATATATAAATCGCGAAAAAACCATTATGCAGTTCTGCCTTAACATAAATTCGTTTTTATATCGATTTCCGTGATTCAATTTCCATTGTATATTGGTTAAATACCTAATACAGTGGAACCTCGGTTTGAGAGCATAATTCGTTCCGGAAATGTGTTCGTAATCCAAAACACTCGTACATTTCACACTTAGAAATAATAAAAAAAAATAAGATTATTTCTTATTTTGAAACTGTTAATTCGTGGTGGAACTACATTTTAATGATTTAATAATACCAAATTTGTAACTTGATTCCACTATTATTTATTAAGACCTGGCCGGTTTCACCATATGACGGGCATCTTCAGACTGGTACAATTTTAAATAAATCTATGGCATATATTATTTAATCATGGAAACTAGGATGACTAGTTCCAAAACTTATAAATATTCACATAAAAATGATTTATACAAAATATATAGTTATTATCATTTTCATTTATTAAAAAGTACACACATGTAATCGATTTTTTTATTAATTATTCACTTTATTTTTGATTTCGTGGAAATGTGACATTGTATTGTCGCTAAACAGCCTTATTGCTCGCACTGCTACAGCCTTAATTTGCTGGTGTTTTTCTACCAAATGTTCATTGTTTCCCACATTTTACAGATAAATCGCTCTTTTGTCAAGTTTAAATTCATTTAAAAAATTACTCGCCTTGCGAAACACCCGTAATCTGATGTTCCACTGTAATTCATATATAGGGCGTAAATAAATGGTGAAAAAATAAATTTAATTAAAATAATTCATAAATTCGTTTATACAGGTAATGTGATTCAGTTATTATGCAGAAGTAGATGGGTAATTAGGAACACAGTTGATTTCGAATGTTCAGCGGTGCCGTTAAGATGGCGCGTTTAATTTCCGCCAATTTCCCTCTCAAATTTAACACGATTCGCTTGGCTGCCCTGCTCCTAGCCTCGACTTACAGTAATCGTACCTACCTACCCGCCTACTGACTTTCCCGAGTGTATAGAGTGGTATCAATCCAAGGCAGTGTAGTCAGTTTTTGATGATTTTTACCTGACTCGGCGGATCTGGGCGTGGCTAAGACCAAGGCTAGGGTATTTATACATCCATTCATATCACATATCGACCTAATGTTTTTGTTTATTCGCATAACCACTTTTTCACAGTATTGATATCAACAAAAATATAGCATCTAACCTAAAAAACCGTTTAGTTGTGTCAAGTTTAGTGGCATAGTAAAAAATGTGGGCGGAGTCCCGCGGTGACCCAGGAGCTTAAAATCATTGTGACAGTATGTAGAGGCGGAGTATTATATTTGTAGTCTCTTTCTCTCTCGTGGTGTACGACGTAAAAACCCGGAGAAAGTGATATATCGCAAGTTTGTATCGGTTGGGTAAAAATAATTAGCTCTCTCTCCATACATTGTTTCTCCAAGCGCTTACCCGTACTACGACAACTACGATAGCAAGCGAGTACCTGACTTGTAATCGCTTCTATTCACAGGTCGACCTCTGTGAAGCGTTTTTTTATATCCAAAATTGTGTTTACTACCCTTGCTTCAACACTGTTTTTTTTTCTCATTTAATAAATAGGAAATAATAGAACTGGCAGAGGAAGAATGAAAGTAAGATCCCTTTTTTATATATGAATACAGCACAAGAGTCTCAACTGCTCCCAACCGTCTAGAGCCAGTGTGATTATGGCATCCCCAAATAGGGGATGTTGTGAGGCTGAAGGTAGTGGGGAGGGGAAGGAGATTGGAAGAGGAAGGTGGGGAAGTACCTGGCTATTCAGATCTGGTCACCAAACACGGCTAAAGCCATTGCAAGCAACGTTTCGATTCTGAATGGTGGTCTTTCACCAAGGCGATACTTAAAGTATCTACCACTCTGGAACGCGTTGCAAATATTTTTTACTATTATCTTGATATGAATTAAATGGGTTATGACACATATTAATTAAATAAATGTTATTGACGCACTCCGGGTTTAAACCCGCGACGTTTTGATTCGCAGTCGAGCGTTTTACCGCTCGACCATGGAGGCCGTCATCCCTGGGCGTATGTGCAGTAAAACCACGTATGACCGTGTTAAAAACGTGGATATCCGGAAAGAATTCAAGGCTGATGTAAGCGTAATGAATAGGATTAAGAAAGGGACGATTAGATGGTTTGAACATGTGGAGCGGATGAAAAAAGAAATAAGTGATATTAATATATGACGCGAAAGTGAATGGTGGAAGAAGTCGGGAATGCCCGAGGAAGACATGGCAAGATCAAATAAATTATTTTTTTAAGTCGGGCCATGTCAAGAGTCAGAATAACATAAGAGTATGTATGAGATGAAGTATGAATGCGAATGAAGCAAGGAGTTTGTGCCTACACCTGCAGTTAAACGGCGTGATGATTAGTAAGTTAGTTCAATATGGTATATCGTATTATTTTTTTAAAATAAACAGATCTTGTTTATGACCGCACATTTTACATATAAAATGAAATTAAACGTTCTATAAAAATAAAACTCACTGGACCTAAATCTGAAATATTATTTTAGACATTGATTTCAAAGTTAGGTTTATTTATTCAGAAATAAATAACGGCTTTTTATAAAAGAGAACCACAAATATTATCAACCGTATGGTTGATAATATTTGTATGTATGGTAAGCCAAATGTTTCATGTTGATTATTTTGTATCGAATTTTCGAAGTACAAAAAATAAGATTTGCTGCTGGAAAGCAGCTCGATGACAAAGAAATAGAAGTCCAAGGAAATAATTTTAGAATTTTTGGCTAATTTAAAGGAATCGTTAAAATTTGCTTGCCCGGTTACGTAACTGAAATATTTTTTTGACGAAATTTCACTTAGTATTGTTTTATCATGGGTGATAAATGATAAAAATAATAAAAATAATAAATAAAAATGTTTTGAAATCGGGAAACATATAAAAAGTATTATTTATAATTTTGAAACTGAATTCGTGGTGGAACTCCATTTTAATGATTTTAATAATATCATTTTTTTTACTTTATTCCACTATTTTTATTTATTTAAGACCTGACCGGTTTCACCTTATGACGGGCATCTTGACTGGTCTGAAGATGCAAAAATAGTGAAACAAAGTAAAAAAAATTGGTATTATTAAAATCATATAAAAAGTACGTATAAATTGTGTTTTTACGTAAGCTTTTAATATTTCTCTTCATGGGAGAAATACTCTTCCGCCAAAGTATTCGGGATGACTGACTTCTTTATTCTACTTCCTTTTATATTGCATCCCCTACCCAACCTTCCGCTCAACCCCTCTCCCTCACCCACACCCCCTGTCCGTCACCCGACTCATTCAATTTTGGACGCATGCGCGGCCTGAAAATCTCTCGCTCCCGGTCGTGTTCAGTGTCTTTTGATTTATTTTATTTATAAAAACTAGTACCTACTCACTGAACAGAATTCCCTTAAAGTGTGGTCTAAACTGAAATGCCAATTATAACGTTGGACGTCAAATGTAATGCCTAGCCTCTCTATCTCAAAGACTGGGATGTCATCTCGATCATGTTTGGGTGGATCCATGGTTGTAAATAATAAAAATACTCATAATAACTACACGCTATATTTCCTAGTATTCTGGAATTAGTTTTTTTATATGAGAGGGAGAGAACACTATTTCACAAATAAGGAATGTTTGTTTATGTGAAAACATTCGTTATATTTTCGGTTCTCTTGAACGATGAAGAACGGGCAGGATCTCAGAGCAAGAATATATGTGGAGAGAGAGCTAAACATTTTTACCCAACCTATACAAATTTACGATACATCACTTTCTCCCTGTTTTTACGTCGTAAACCGTGAGAGAGAAAGAGATAAGACAAGTTCTCACAATATAGCTCCGCTTTTAGGTATGTAAGCATGTTCTCCGTCTCCCGTGTCTCCGGCCACTCCGCCCACCACGTTTTATTATGCGACATAACAGGACAGAACTTAACGGTTTTTTTTTGCTTATATCCTACATTTTTGTTTATAACAATACAGTGAAAAAGTTGTTTTACAAATAAACAAAAACATTATGTCGACATGTGCTTTGAATGAATCTATGAATACCCTAGTCCTAGCCAGGCCTCAGTCAGGCAAAAATCATCAATATTGACTACACTAGCGCTTCCTCCTGGTATATTTTTGCCCTGAGAGCGGGATGTTAGACAGATCGTCTCCCTGGCGATTATCGTGCTGTAGAACAGCTTGTAGAGCTTCTCGTCGTGGCTTATGACATGCTGCATATGGCGGAGAATAATGCTCTTGATAGTCTTGTTGTCCCTAGCGGTATTGCCGGGCAGTTCGAGCACCTTGGTGTAGTTGCGATTCCTCAGGTGTCCGTTTTCCAAGAGAACACACTCCGCTAAATTTTGGGGATCAGATCCCCTGGATAAAACCCGTTAATTCTCCTCCCTCATCCCTGCGAATCTGTCGGTCGACTCCCTATTAGCAAGCCTCTGTCAGATATGTTTTTCGGCGAGCCGCGCACCGCCAAGATTCTGTCTACTGCGCCGCTTCTCATTAGTGACGTCCAAGCGTGATTAGAGCTGTGCATATAATAGTTTAGTGGGGTAAATTCTTTTACTTAACATAATTTATTATGTTACAATACCGATTTGAAAATAGCGGATGTCGGCGAATTACACGAGACTTTTTCACTCCTAGGCCCCAGACAGGCCAATGAAAATATTTTTTTCTTAAGGAAAATATTTCGATCTTTCAAAAAGTTTCATCTATTTCACCAGAATTAAATAAAATTATGCTTGTTTCGGGTTGGAGCGTCCGGTACACTTCTTTCTGTTTACCTTTTCAGGTACGTACTGTATAAATAGTAATACATATGGAACACCCTTTCAGTTGCATTGCATTTGAATGACTTGCTTGCGAATGGGCCGCATCAATGCACTCAGTGCAAATAATAATGCATTCACCGATTGCACAAATACACTTTCACATCGCATTTTTACAATGCGAATCGGCTGCGCTATGCAATAACGCAATCCAGCGGCTCTATTCTCTCTGTTGTTGAGTTTTTGTGCTTCTCTTGGGTAATTTTGATGTCTTAACTCATTAATAATACATTTTCGCCTAGCGTGACATCAATTATTTTTTTAAAACTTTTGTCGATATTGGTTTTATGGGATGGTCGCTTTCACCTCTATCATACCTCCCATGCTTATATTATACAGAATTTAAATACAATTTTCTCTTATGAAACTAATGAAACATTATATTCATAAGAAAAAATACCATATTTTGGTTTATAACAATACCGTGAAAAAGTGGTTATACGAATAAACAAAAAAATTATGTCGATATGTGCTATGAATAGATGTATAAACACCCTAGCCCTAGTCCTAGCCAGTGGCGGCTCGTGGCTTTGTAGTGTTCTTAAGTGCTAAGATTAAAAAAAAACGTAATTATTGATCTTATTGTAACCGAAAATTTTTTTTTTTTTTCAAAATTTCAATTTTTTGCATGAAAATTTTTCAGAAAACCGTGCAGTGAAACCAAAACTGAAAAATTATGGAAAACTTCACACAAAAAAAATAAAATTCAAAAAAATTAAAATCATTTTCGGCTACAACAAATTCAATAACGTCGTATTTTTCAATCTTCATTTTCACTCTAGCATACTAAAAAGTCACGAGCCGTCACTGGTCCTAGCCACGCCCAGGTCTAGCCAAGTCCGGCAAAACTCATCAAAACTGACTACAGCAGCGCTCTCTCTTGTATATTATTGATCTGAGATTCAGACCGCTGTTGACGGTATCTCATCCGTTAAAAATATAAAAATAATATCAATCCGTTATCAGTTAAAATTCCAAGTTCCTTAGTTCACGATGGAAATGGCGTTCTGAGTTAAAAGTTGTTGCGGTAATCTAGAAATTCTAACGATAAAAAGCAGTACTAATTTCATAACGCCAGTGCTCATTATTTTTTGTTTACTGTTGATTGTTCGGAGATTTCAAGCAGTATCCAGGCTCGTATAAATGTGGCTTTTTTAGAAGTAATCCAGGCAATGGTCACGGGCGTCACGGCCTTGCACGCGGGGAACAATTCAGCAGATGTCTGCGCGGATAGTGCCGCCAAGCAGGCAGGCGAGGCCTTCCCTCCCTCGAGGAGGAATTAAACCTCTTGCTTGGTAACCCACACATTGACATATTCCTCCCACGGGATGCATTCGACGAGGATATGTGACACGATTTTTTGGGAATTACTAATTCAATTGAGAATTTACTAATTCATTTGGGAATTACTAATTCATGTGGGATTACTACCAACTTAATGGGATTTACTATTTAATTTAGAATTACTTTTTTAAATCAATTAATTCATTCTGTTGGTTCTTACTAATTTATTGGGGATTACTAATTCGTTTAGATTTATATACGTTTTATCTTCTTACACAATGGGATTAACTATTTATTTTTGAATTACTGTTTTATTTGAAATGAGCAATTCATTCTATTGGTCTTACTAATTTATTGGGAATTCACACTATCGGGTCTTTATGTTAACCACTAATAACTAATTTATACAAATTTGTTTATATAAATGAAGTGAATATGCATAATAATCTTTACCTGTACACACATATATATAAATATATGTCTGTTGTATCGATCTCTAGATAAAATTAATTAATCAAATTACAAAATTATAAATTTATTTAGTTCCTTTAGGGACGAGCCCTGAATTTGTTTTTTTAGGAGCTAGACGTCCTAAATTTGAAACAAATATACTCAAAAAATATCCTATTGTACCCAATGGCGTTACATATATAGACACGTTATAGCCTTAGAATATTAACACAAAATGTGACAAGCAAAACACACACTTTACCAGTAAATTCATCATTCAAATATCGGTCATGTATGACAAAGATAGACATTCACAGAATATATGTGTATGAACGAAACAGATCCGAAGTTCGGACCGCGTTCCATACTTGCTTTTAATGTGGAAACGACCTCAAGCGACGCGTGGCCGTTTAGTACTGAGTCGGCTTAAACACCGATCACACCAACTAGCGTGATTATTGCTTGCCACTTTGAGAGCGCTACAACGTATCAATATATATGTAACGTCATTGATTTCACAAATTTAATAATGTCCACATGTTTGAAGAAAGGAACATTTCTAGAACCTTAAGACAGTCTTTGATATCCCAGCCTATAAAAGCGCATACGGACAAAAAAGTTTTGAGTACAACGCCATTAATCAATTCAATTCTCTGCCCAGCACCATTAGAAACGTACAAACCAAAAGCTCCTTTAAAAGTAATATTATTACTCACCTTAAAAACCAAGTTTAATTTAGTTCTTATGTAGGTACTATATTTTAGAAATTTTCTTGTACTTATATTATTTTTATTATGAAGGTACTATATTTTAGAAATTAACATGTACTATGTAGCTATAAAAACACTTTTGCAAATTGTCATCCCAACACAGGCTTATGCCTAGTGGGATGGCCAATATACCAACCAATAAAAAAAATGTTTCCCAATAAAATAATAAAATACATAAAAATGTTCATAGTTATTATTGCAAACTGCATTTCAATAAAGAAAATAGTAATACATATTATTTTTCAAAGTTGGGTGACCATAAATCTGAACTTTTTCTTATCATCAGTTACATGTATGCTGGTCACTTCACCACTTCTTGATGTCATCTATCGATTTCGTACTGAGGTAATTATTTAATGATTTCTCTCCAGAGGCAGAGCACCACAGAATACATTTTCAAAATTGTTTTTAAATTCAGATTAATGTACAATTTATATGACGTGTTATTAGTTAGTTACTGCGGCTAGCTAACATACATTGACATTGTCGTTCAATGTATCAATATCAACTCATTTTTAAGGATTTAATGGATGTTTGAGCTGTGCCGGGAATCGAACCCCGTTTCCTCGCCTCAAAATCAAATCTTATAACACAACGCTACAGAGGCCGTCTTTCCGCATCATTTGCGTAGCGAAATAAATAAAAACTACGCTGTTAAGCTTGAAGCGGAACATTTTAAAACATTTTTAAAGATTGCTTGTTGCTCTTTCAATTCAGAGTTTTGTGAGGTATGCAATAGAGCAGTGGCCCCCAACCTTTTTGTCGCGTCGGACCGGTCAACGTTTGATAAGTTTACCGCGGCCTGCTGAGGGTGGGGGGAAGGGGTGGGGAGGACACATTTAATGTAGATTAAAAAAAATATATTTTTACGCGGCCCATGGGTTGGGGACCACTGCCATAGAGTATAGTATAATAAACCTTTGGATATTTGTAATTTTGCAATGCTAGTCTAAAAGTAGGAAGCATAAGTTGCATTCGTATCATTATAACGCCAGACAATGAATCTTTTTAAGTTGAACCGGCAACAGTATCTATAATTACGTTCTAGGGTAGGTCCAAAATTCACTAAAACCTATGCAAGTAGTCCCGCAAAACCCCTTTTTTTTCAAAGTTTGATTTAAAGATAGATAAGTAGTAAATACTTACCCAATATCTAAGATTTCGTCTTAGTGTGACATCTCAACCATCCTCTTCGCCTCCTTACTCCATTCAACCTCACGACAAATTGTGAATGCCTTAGTCTTACTGACTCTGTGCAGTTGGGACTCCAGTAAGGTTTTCACATAAAACAAATGATTTGATTTCGACCATCAGTTTGAATGTGGTATTCTGTTACATAAGTAAAGTTACATGTTATGTCAAATACGCATCCTTCTTTTTAATTAATTTATAGTTAGCCATTTTTTCAAGTCTTCGGTAATATTGTTTAGTTTTGGTCAACTCATTGTTGAACTGTTTTATGTAAATTACCTACTCAGAATCTTCGCTGGAAAGGCAAAGGAGCTTAAGCGACACGTTTTCTGCATCGAATGCTCTGATTCTCGTTTGATTCTGAAGACTTGTGGCCCTTCAGCCATCTAAAATATATTTACTGCTTGGGGGGAAGGCTTGACTCAAGCGACACAACTTCGGATCTGTTTCGTTCATACACATATATTCTATGAATGTCTGTCTTTGTCATACATGACCGATATTTGAATGATGAATTTACTGTTAACGCGTGTGTTTTGCTTGCCACATTTTGTGTTAATATTCTAAGGCTATAACGTGTCTATATATATATAACGTCATTGTAAATAGGATGTTTATACGAATTTCCGTTGTCAGTTTATATGTTATATTTTAGCGATTTATAATCTACATCTTACATTTATGTTGCATGATTGGACTAGGATTGATATTTTAGCTGTATGATTGTTTGTTACTCTATTTTATCATCTATATAAGGAGCACTGTGGACTGTGGAGGGAATTATAAGAATACGACCCCTCAATGGGGTCCCGAAAAGTTTATTTTCAAGTTTATTCTAGTAGAGTGCACTTGAGGAGAAATATTATCATTATGAAAACTGTTTTCTATTTGGTTTTGACTAGATATATTTTCTATCCAATATAACAAAATTATTCTTCCTATTTATCTTCCAAAAAATCCCATTACAACTTTTGACACGTAGATGTTGTCCACAGTGGCGTGCACAGAGTTTTCCAGTAGGAAAAACCGCGGATTAATTGATAATAAAAATAGGTACCAACAGATGTCACTGATTGCTATTGGATTTTTTCTCTAAAAGCACTGCTTTAAACACTAAAAAAGATACTAACACAAACGAGCCACTTAATTGCGCGAACAGCTCACAACATACATTATGTTATATAGTCTAGTAAACATACAGGTAGAATAATCTACTCTGAAGTTGGCGGCTTTTGCGCATATGTAGTTACTGCTTTTGACACGTTATAGTAGGAAGGTCAGTGAGGCGCTTTCGACGGTGCTGTAAGCTTAATTTTGCGCGTATTTTTAAATGTATTTTTCTTTTTGCAATAATTTAGTATCATTTAATCCATTATTATACATATTGATTGACCGGTCGTTAGCTGAGTGGACAAACGCGTCGGATTCCCACCCAGGCGTCGTGGGTTCAATTCCTCTCCTGGCTAAGTCCTCCATCATTGCACATGCAACATTTTTCGCTTATTATGATGGTAGTAGAAGTTTTTCAAATATTATCAGGTTATACGTAACCCGGGAATGTCTTTCTTGGAAGCAGAAGTCGAGGACGCCCGAGGAAGACATGGCACGATCAAGTGAATCAAATACTTGAATCCGGTTATGTGAAGAGTCAGAATAACAGAAGAGTATGTATGAATGTGAATGAAGCAAGGAGTGTGTGTCGATACAGAGTTATATGGCGGTCCGTTCTCTCCGCATACCCCTGCGGGGAAACGGCGTGATGGTTAGTCAGTTTTTTTTATTATTGTATGCGAGTACGGCAGGGTAGGCAGTGCACGCCTCTGGTTGTCCGTGTGTTTTTATGAATGATTTGTCGCCGGGTTCGGTTTCCCAACGGACCGCAATGAACGATTGCGCGGCCACTGTGCCCGCTGCCCGCTGTGGTCGTTTCCTGTTTAGATAATATTATATTATGGCCCGTTCCGGTTTGCAATTCCGTTCATAAACAAAAACTATGTGGGCCACTCAGATTCGGTTCCGAGACGCGATCTTTGCCGCTAACTGTAGTTTCCTTCCTCAACTCGACAAGAGACGGACCTCACTACTTTTATAATTAATAATTTTTAAACTGTGTTGAAGTAACAAAATATGGAGAGAGAGCTAATTATTTTTACCTAACCTATACAGATTTGGGATAAGTCACTTTCTCCGGGTTTTTACCGTGTACACCATGATAAAGAGACAAAAAAATCTCCCAAATTTTCACACCGCTGTAAAGTATTGTTAAAATGTTCTTCGTGTCCCGCTCCTCCGTTGACTCCGCCCACACGTTTAGATACGCGAAATAAATGAACATAACTCGACGGTTTATTAGGTTACATGCTATATTTTTTGTTAACAACAATACTGTGAAACAGTGGTTATACAAATAAACACAAACAATATGTCGACATGTGCTATGAATGTATGTATAAATACCCTAGTCCTAGCCATGCCCAGGTCTAGCCGAGTCCGGCAAACCTCATAAAAACTGACTACAGCAGCTCTCTCTCTCGTATATATTGCTCAGAAGTTAATTCACTGATTCATCCGATTCAATAAAACCACCCGAAAGCATATTTGAATGCAGTTTTAAGACCGCTTCTGTCAGCAATAAAACAAAATACTAAGTCACAATATTCAATATGATACAGAAGCCAATAGCGTTCATTCCATAAATAAATAGTAAATACGAGGATAGCATAGATTTACTTATAATTGTATCAGTCTAAAGATACCCGTTACAAGGTGAAACTTTTTTATAACATTTATTCCGAAGATTATATTATTTCCGTCCAGAGCCAGTGGGACTATGGCATCTCCAATTGGGGTATGTTGTGAGGCTGGACTTAGTGGAAATAGGAATGAGATAGGTAATAGGAAGGTTGGAAAGTACCTGGCTATTCAGATCTGGTCACCAGACACAGCTAAAGCCATTTCTAGCATCCTTTCGATTCTGAACGGGGGTCTTTCACCAGGGCGATACTTTAAGTATCCACAACTCTGGAACGTGCTGCAAATATACTACATATTATTTTATATTAATTAAATGTGTTATGACACATATTAATTAAGTAAAATTTCGAGCGCCTTACCACTCAACCACGGAGGCCGGTCTAAATTTAAAAAAAATAGTGAAATAAAGTTAAACATTTGATAAAATTAAATCGTAAATACTCCTCTGTTATTTTTGACATGACCTGACTCAATGAATACGAAGTATTTGATTCACTTAATCATGCCAGGATGACTGTGCGTCCCGACTTCTTATTTCATTGACTTCCGCGTCTTATATTATTATCCTGATACTAATTTCTCTATCGACCTATCCACTACCCATCCTACATAATCCAAATCATCTAAGCTTCTTTTTCACAATCATGTTCATTGAGGCATCAATCAGGCTTGCATTGTTTTCAAATCCATGCATTAGTAAAACGACGGTGCGTGGTTCAACCATACTCGTACATACGTCTCTGAGATGTAATTTCTTATTTTTATTATATTTTAGTACCCACCCGATGTTACCTAGTCAGCAAAGGGCGATAAAAAATGTGCTAGTGATTTACAATCCCCAATAAAATATGGTTTTGTTACGTAGAGGTCGTTCGATAATTTCTCTAAGTCGAGGGACCAAAACACGAAAGTTTTGTTTAGTTCAAAAAAATACATTTTTGATTTTTAGTTATTCGTTCCAGAGTGGAAAATACAGCATCGTGGCGATAAGGTTATAATTGCCCCTTGACGCCGGCTGCCTGTTTCGATTTATGCAAAAAAACTTCGCCATGAAGCATGTTTTATTTTAGTTTGTGAAGCTCAAGCACAAGTATTAAAATGCCTTCCGGTCAGAGTCTAAAAAACTTAATTTGCAACATTTTACAGTAAACGCAAATCTTAAAAAAGGTTCGCAAGTAGAAGACTTAACACTTCAAAGATTTTTTACCGGCCTGAAACTATATTTTTTTCTAGGTTTATAAAAAGACTAGAAGACTAAAAAAAATACCGGTTAAAGCAAAGGCCAAGATGTGTTATAAGTACTGGTAGTATTTCATTAAAGCATCTTTAATATATATTAGTCTCCTTCAACGGAAGAAATCTCCCCAACAAGCCTTCCATTGACATGCTTAGTCTAATCTTAATTGATCAGCTGAGGTACGGGGCTCCATCGAAGCCAGAGCAAAGTTAGCCTCTCAGAAGTTGGGCGTACTGTACAGGGCCCGCAGATACTTCAATAGTACTTAACTGCTGAACTTGTACAAATCGCAAGTGCGCCCCGTTGTTGAATTCGGCAGCCACCTCTGGAGCCTCTGGAGCCCCTTAATACTTAAAAAAAACCCTTAACTGTGCGGTCCGTTTGATAGATTATCCTATCTTAAAAAACGGAATACAATCTTCGGAGCACAGACGTTAGGTGGGAATGCTGTCCTTTTTTATCGGTATTTCAATGGAAGATGTTCCGAGGAACTTACGTCATTGATCCCTTCGGCACCGGTGCATAGTCGGGAAACTCACCAAACGCGCGCCCAACATTTGTACACGGTTGACATTCGATACGTGATAACGGACCGCTTCTCAGAACCTAGCAGAGTTCAAACGGGTCTTAAAAACTCAATTGTTTAAAAATCCTACATACAAAGCGTTAACTTATTCAAATTTAATTTCTTTAAAAACGTCCCTAATTTGCTTTGTTTCGGTTTTATCCTTACTTCTATTATTATAACTCAATGTCTTCACTATCTACTGAAAACCATATACTCATTGTCATAAAATATTTATTGTTCTTTTTTACTTGTTATATTTACACTGTTTGCATTTTTAGAATCGTTTGCCTATAATATTTGAATATTAATGTTTAAGGTGCCAACATATAAACTATCCTCAATTTAATTTCCTTTTCATTGATTTGACAAAAATTTTAACATGAATTCAAACATTTCATCTGATTTTTTATACCCTTAGCTTCTGGTAAATTGTTTTTTTAATCTGTTGATGTACACACGCACTGTTATACCCATATCTGAACCTTTTTTCTCGATTGATTTATAATAACGATCATGATTTTAGATAGTTTTAATTTGTATGCATATTATATATTATTTTGTCCTTGTTAGTTAGTCTTATTAGCATAATTAATTTAGTATTAAGCGCACATGAGGTAAAATATCATACGCTATATAAGTTCACTGTTATTATTATTCTACGACTCGTTCTTGTGTTCAACAGCTCGGCTGTGGAACGATTTGCCGGTCTCTATGTTCCCTCCTTCCCAATACTTAAGTTCACTCCTTCCTTTGCTCAAAAAGACCTTACACAGCATCCATAAAGATGACATAGGCCCTGAGGGAAAAATAATTTCCCTCAGGGCCTCCTGTGTAGATTTCACTTAAAAAAATATTCTAGGCGATCAAATTTTCAAATCAAAAACAAATGATTTTTAATTATTTTGAATTGCTTCGCCTTAAACATCATTCTGCGAAACACCAAGCCACGTTTAGTTTATGAATGTGATGTAGGTATTTATCAATGTAACATAGCATCACTCCTAACTGTAGGGGCGGGCAGAGAAAATAAACGCCACGCACTGTAAATAACAATTCCGAAATTTTATTGTAAACCCACGTAAAAATTACCTATTCAAACGCGCTCCGAGTGACTGCTGTATATTTTTAATGATAATACTGCTTATTCATTTCGGCCTGAACGTTCTCGTGTTTTGAAGTTCGACACCGGCGCTGATGGAGCAGTATTCAGAGGCGAGATGACACGGCTGATATTGCGCCGTTTTTCCCGACTACAGTATGATAATACGCCAGCTGTCTCGTAGGTACGGCCGTCGGGAGGACAGCCAACTCCCCGTTGAGTGGGACTAATCGAAACTTCACGGTTTACTCTTTATCTAATAGCGTTATTGAGATCCCCGCTGTTAAGTTTGGCAGCCACCTCTGGGTCCGATCCCCCCCTAGATGTGCAAACGGGTTGCATTTGTTAGAAAACATGACGGGTGATAATGCTGCGTCTGTCTTTTAGTTATTTCACTGGAAGGTGCTCTAAACGTTATTGATCCTCCGACACCGGTGCGGATTCAGAAGAAACTTGTAATATTTTCCGCTTGAAAACAGGTAGTTTTTACGACAACTTTTCAGCGTTTATATTTTCTCACTTCTACGACTTCAAAACCCAGGTGCACTGCTTCCTTTTCTTAAGAACCTTCCCGTCGCATCTTCAATAGGTCTTGATTGAAATGTAGAAGAGAGTATGTATCTATATTTAAATGCATCTTGAAAACTACTTTCAGTGATTTTAATCTTTCTGCCTTTCTGTGAGTTTCTATGTTCTGTCACTCAACGTATTTAATGAACTTTGACACTTATTTCATTAAGCCTAGATGCGTATTTTGTCCCAGGGGCTCTAGCACGAAACATCGATATAGATTTTATCGACAGTGTTGGCAATTTGGAATCGTTCCCGATCCCGACTGCGGATATCTGAATAGCCAGGTACTTCCCAACCTTCCTCATCCCCATCTCCTTTCCCTCCTCACTACCTTCAGCCTCACAACATACCCGAATTGGGGATGCCATAGTCTCACTGGCTCTAGACGATTAGGAGCAGTTGGGACTCTTGTGCGGTATTCATATAAAAATAAGTAACTTACAACTGTACCAGTCTGAAGATGCCCATTATAAAGTGAAACCGGTCAGGTCTTAATTATTTAAAAAAATAGTTGAATCAAGTTGAAAATTTGATATTATTAGATCATTAAAATGAAGTTCCACCACGAATTATCAGTTTCAAATTTAGAAATAATATGAAGTCCGAGTTGCACAGGGAGCCGCCTGTGTGTGCATGCCAGCTCCTAACGAAATGTGAAGCGTCATGGGCCGCGCGAGCGAACGAGGCAATAAACCTTCAAAAGCTTGATTTTAATGCACAAATAAAATTTTATACATGGGAACTTTACGAGACTATTTTTACAGCGCTTTCAAGAAGTTTTTTTGTTGTTATTAACAAAGCGTCCCACTCAAGTCCCATTTCTAAAAACTCTGGAATAATAATCATTATGTTTCACATAAAACAAATTTTCATACCTTTGTTATGTACGTCTTAACCACCGTGTTAAATTTCTCGAGTTCCAAGTAGCGTGTAACGAGTTTCTACACAATAATGCGGAAAAATAGCGTATTGCTTCATCACGAGGATAATTTTCATCCTTGCGGAGTTAAGTGAAATCTGTAATAATAATATATGGATAAGATTTCGCGAAAAATCACCCCAAGGACCCCCTGTACATTTTTTAATTTCTAGGCTGTATCATATTTATTTACAAACTAACAGACTATAGTCCGATTACAAAAAAAAAACAAAAACGCGAAATGGAAAAAAAGAGCAACAGATAAAGAACAGCACATACATAGTATTAAATCGAAGCAATGAAAAAAATAGGACAAAATATCCACAATATTCAAATCAAAGCCAAGGTCAAGTCAAAGTTTTTTAGTGAGTCAAGAGTAGAGTGATAATTGAGGAACAGCAATTCATTGTTTCAATTGAGTCAATTATACAATTAATAATTTTGAAAATGCAAATTAAATCAAAAGTCTTTCCTACGCTTTTCTAATGAAGAAATTTTCAAGGATTGTTCAATTTCATCACATGAATAATCGCCTCTTTCTCGCCCTAATCTCTATGCAATTTCGCGTAAGAAGCGATGTTCAATATGATGAATATGAACGCTGTAGAAAGAGGACCAAATGACACTATATTCTAGATGAGGGCGAATACTACAACTACATCATATATAATCTGGCATATTAATATTTATTTATATTATGTACAGAGATAATATATAGAAGCATACTTACCTGGCAGGTCACTTCAGGTTAACACTATTATTTTTATTTTTTTCTGGTTTAGATAAAGATACAGTTTGCACTCAAAGGACATGATATTGGCAAAATTATAGTTGCTTTGTATTTATTTAAATTATTCATGATTTTTATTGTTTGGTTTTAGAACATGAGAGCAAATTTCATAGTGGGCTTTCTGAATTTGTAGTACAGTACAGGGAATTGCTTCCATTCTCGAAGTAACAATACTCGTATATGGAGAGAGAACTAATTCTTTTTACCCAACCTATACAAATTCGGGATAAATCACTTTCTCCAGGTTTTAACATCGTACACCATGAGAAAGAAAGAGACAACAAAATCTCCCAAATTATCACACCGCTTTAAAGTATTGTTAGAATGTTATCCGTGTCCCGTGTCTCCGTGTCTCCGTTGACTCCGCCCACACGTTTTGACACGCGAAATAAATTAACATAACTCAACGGTTTATTAGGTTACATGCTATATTTTGGTTTATAACAATACTGTAAAAAAGTGGCTATACGAATAAACAAAAACATTGTGCTATGAATGAATGTATAAATAACCTAGTCCTAGCCACGCCCAGGTCTAGCCGAGTTCGGCAAACCTTATAAAAACTGACTACAGCAGCGCTTTCTCTTGTATTTTATTGCTCTGAGGAAAAATATAAAGTAGTAGGTATATGGAAATTTATTAAAGTTTTTTGGTGTTTGTCAACTTTTGTCGTTCTATGTACATTTGGTTTTATAACAGTTATTATTGTTGCTAGCCGAGACTCTGTTCATGGTCAGATCAGCATGGAAAGGGATGAACATCATCCTGTCTCCAAAGGGCAAATTGAGTGGAAGTCCGTGTTTCGGGGAGGGTCGGTCGGAGGCTTTCCCCGAGGAGGTGGTAACGTCGCCTCTGGGAAACTCTTCTGACCCTTGTAATTGAACCACGGAACTTTTGATCTAGCGAGAGCGATAAAAACGCAAAACTAATTAATTGTTTTCAGCCGTGCCAACAATATTGTCTCCTTGTATTATTTCATTTTGTATTATTCTAACGCCTTTGTATTTGTCGATTCATCATATTTGCTAGAAAGGATTGTATTTTGTTGCCCCGAACGCAACACCAGATCGAACGATTCATTTGACGGCGTCCAGAGTCGAGTGGTGAGACGTACGAATCTAAAGGTCGTGGGTTTTAACGGTGGGTCGTAACTTTTATTCAATTAATATATGTCATAACACATTTAATTCATATAAGAAAATAAAAAGTATATTTGCAACACTTTCCAGAATGATCGATACTCTAAGTATCGCCCTGGTGAAAGACCACCATTCAGAATCGAAACGTTGTTTGAAATAGCTTTTAGCCGTGTTTGGTGACCAGATCTGAATAGCCGGGTACTTCCAAACCTTCCTCTTTCCCATATCCTTCCCCTCCCCACAACCTTCAGCCTCACAACATACCCCAATTGGGGATGCCATAGTCTCACTGGCTCTAGACGGTTTGGAGCAGTTGGGACTCTTGTGCGGTATTCACTATAAAAAATACATATATCACACAGTGAATCCAAATACGCGCACAACTCTTTAATATGACGTATCTGCATATCCGACAATACCCTACGAGATGTAGACATTTTTAAATCGACCCATTGGAATAACAAGTTTCCATCTGACACGGCAATGTCATACGATTATGGACTTTATAGAAAACAACTTTAGAGTTTATTATCGCACAGCAGTGCGGTGTTAGATGGAACATTGTTATTCCAAGGGGTTGAAATCATGTAAAATGAATTTATTACTTAAAATACTAAAAATTATGTAATATTCTATTCTTATGTATTGTTTATTTCTTGTTTTTAATAAGATATATGCATAAACCTAAACTGTTCTTTCTTTCAATCATTTTCATTATCTTGATTAAATTAATAATACGAAAACTGTTTTCATATTCAAATCTATTACTTTTTTATAATCTGTAATATAGGTATAAAAGGTACTATGATTCATTTAATGGAACTTAATTAGTCTAGATTATGTAATTTTACAATATTCACACATTTTATTTAAAGCGACTGTTTGTTTCCTAAAAAAATACGAAGTATGCACTGCATAACTTGAAGGCAATCTCTCCCTCTTTCTCATAAACAACGCATGTAACGTAAAGAGTGGTACAACTGGACTTTCAGCGGCAGGACCATGTAACGGATATTAGCCTAACCAAAAATGAAGAATTCAAATTACCAGTCGTTGAATACAACATTGTTTTAGCTTGTTTGGATTCTGGAACTGTGAATATCTGTACGAAGCTCAGAGCAATAATATACAAAAGAGAACGCTGCTGTCGTCAGTTTTTATGAGGTTTGCCGGACTCGGCTAGACATGGGCGTGGCTAGGACTAGGGCATTTACACATCCATTCATAGCACATGTTGACATAATGTTTTTGTTTATTCGGATAACCACCTTTTCACAGTACTGTTATAAACGAAAATATAGCATGTAACCTAATAAACAGTTGAGTCATGTTCATTTATTTCGCGTATCAAAATGTGTGGGCGGAGTCAACGGAGACGCGGGACACGAAGAACATTCTAACAATACTTTAAAGCGGTGTGATAATTTGGGAGATTTAATTGTCTCTTTCTTTCTCATGGTGTACGACGTAAAAAGCTGGAGAAAGTGATTTATCCTTAATTTGTATAGGTTGGGTAAAAAGAATTAGCTCTCTCTCCATATATTGTTACTTCAAGGTACGAAGTAAGACCTCGTGTATTTCTCGTATAATAAAGTAAGTGTAGGTATATTGATTTGCTCCGAGCTTAAACTCTGAACCAAATATACCTATGTAATTGTTTTAAATTTTTAACATTTATGACTATTTAAAAAAATGGGTTGGGATCAGAATGTATGAAACGATGTCGGTACCTAATTGATTGAACGATTATTTTCTGATTGTTAAATTCGTCCCACAAATTTTAATATAATGACTCAATGAGCCTATTCAATCTTTATGGCCTCCTGTGAATGCATACATATTTTTAACAGCTTGGAAAGGACATTAAAGCATCAACAACACTTACCTTTACTTGCGTAATTCCTTTTCCTCCGCTCTTCCGTTTTCTGTTCTACTGTTCTATTCCTCTCCAATAAATTTAGCTGAAGGTAATAAGTACATTCGTCATCCGTCACCGCTACTTTTGTACGACCTTTAGCTACACCACCTTTAATTCCACGGGTAAACTCCGTTCCGACCGTTTATGCGCCAATTAAATATGCATTTGAAAAAAAAAAATTTGAAATTGTTTGAAATTGACTAATTATTTTCAAGCCCAAACTATCTTCATAACAAAAATGATCTCACCAAAACCGTGGTTCCAATTCACACAAATTCAAAGAACATACGTTTACACTCTTTTTCGTATGAATATTGAGCGTTGTTCCTTTTTTAAAATCTAAATCATTGACTCCCCGAATTCTATGTTCTCAGTTTGAAGTAAGAACCTGAAAAAATATTTTTTGCTGTCTCACTCCAAATAAATACCCTATTATTTATCTCGCTTTATCTAAAATAGCCTCGCCCTCTTTAAACAGTGCACTTCATATCATTTTTTCAAATAATATTTCAACATTATATAAATAGCCTTCTCCCTTTCTCCGCACTATCAGTAGATGGCCTAAAACACCCTTGAAGAGTCCACCCTTCAAAGCCAATAAAATGATTATAAAAAAAATCTTATCATTTTTATGATTGTTGGGTTTGTTATGGATACATTGAGACTTAGTCCACACGCAGGTGATATCAGACATAGCTTCGTGCAACACATGCGTTTTGTTATCTTAATCTTTATAAATAGGCAATTCACTTATCTGCTTTTTTTTCACCCTTAGATAAAGGGATGAGAATCAGAATAGGTACGTAGGTATCAGAGGCGTGTACAAGCACTGCCTACCCTGCCGTACTCACGTAAAATTTAGCTGATCGCACCACCGCAAGCGCCTTCCCGACCTTCCTACTTTAGCGTGTCAAAAGCAGTAACTAAATATGCTCAAACGCCGCCACGTCAGAGTAGATTATTCAGTATGTTCACTAGACTACATAACATAATGTATGCTGTGAGCTGTTGCGCGTTCGAGTGACTCATTTGTGTTAGTATCCTTGTTAGTGTCTAAGGCAGTGCTTTTGCAGAACAAATCCAATAGCAATCAGTGATATTTGTTGGTACCTATCTCTATTATCAATTAATCCGTTTTTTTCCTTCTGCCTACACCCCTGGATCGGAAAACTCTGTGCACACCACTGGTAGGTAGGTACTAAGCTAGTATGTTAGTCGATTTTAAAACCAGCTGTTTTTACACCTCTTTTTATCGCATATATTGTCTGTAATCAACTTCCGAAGACACCAACGCGTGTCTTCATCTTTTCAACATTCAAAACATTATTTCTCATCAGTGTCAGAAAATACGATTTGCGATTAGCTTCCGTGTTAAAATCTAAAGTACTCGTACCAGTGAGCATTAAATTAATCTTATTATATAGCGAGTAATTTCAGAGACGCATTGTTTTCCGTACGCCTTTATGTTCCGAAGCGCTTTTGATCCAATATTATAATGGCGTCATAAATGAAGAATGGAATATGACTTTCCTCACTGTTTGCAGTGTCAATGGAAGACGCTTCTATCGTCTTGGAGATTATTATTATCTTACTGCCAGCTTTCTATTGCGGAAACTCTGTGTTCCTTTCTTGTCGCGAAACCAAAACTTTGGGGCAATTATAATATAATTCGCAATATGCTCTTGAGATATGTTTTACACTCACGATAACGATAACACTACGGCACTAGATTATCTGTTTAATTAATTCGCGTTAATCCTGTGCTTCTGTTCGCTCGCTTTTTCTACATAGTAGATTGACTTTGACCAATTTGAAACCTAGTTTCATTTCGTAAAGATTCTATTTGTATGCAGATTTACTCCTTGATTTATTCACTTCTTCGCTGTTTTCCTGGTACTCTTCCGGAGATCTTTTCCAATTATAATTTGAGAAAACAATCGCCACCTACATGGTCTACTACAACACAAAGCTATTACAATAAAATCCATTGAATACTACGTTTCCGCTTGATTTGGGAAAATAAACCAAAATGCTTAGCATTGTGTACAAGGAAAAAAATTTAACTTGCAAAAATCGCTTTCGTTGCGGTGGGCCATGAAATTTATAGTTAAATTAATTTCTTTGGTGTCGATAATATTGGCCCTAGGTCTTTAAGGGATCTTATTACCGCTGTCAAAAGACGAAGTATATCTAAACGAGAACGTTTTATTATTATTATTTAGACCCGCAATATAGTTCTACTATTATAAGACTATGACACCCCTGGTTTAGTGGAATGTCACGAGGAGAAGGGTATAAGTGAAATCAGGGACAGGAAATTGAAAGAAATTATTACTTGATCAGAATAAGCAAACACTTTGTGGATTGACATGATTAATTAAATAAAAACACACGTTGTTTTAATCCACTTTATTGTTAAATGGATTAAAACAACGTGTGTTTTTATTTAATTAAGGAATTATTACTGTTTAAAAAAAAATATATACATATTAATGCCTCACAAGAGCGCCCCTGTGTGTATATCGCCACCCCGCTGGACAAGGTTGTGACCCGGGTCAAGGAAGGGGCTGTAGGTAAGGATTTGTTTGCGGGCTTTAATTAATCATAATGTAAAATATAATAATAAAGTATGTTAACACGTTCATTGCTAACACCGCGCGTCGCGCGTTGACAGACATTTGACCGGTATGCGCACAACGCGCCACGCGCGTTTTGCCGCCTCTTCCCTTTGAACCGATCTAAAATAGACGCAGCCAACACGCAAACAGACGGTTATGAGTCATTCCACAGGGCACAGGGAAACGCGTCACTGTTCGTCAGTTTGAATTGATTCGTCATTTATATGGCATTAATATGTACGAATTTTAGTTAACAATGAACGTGTTAAGTACAAGTACTTACCGCACTATAACATTATACGCATTCACTATTACTCACGGACGTCACTTATATGAATCGGCGCAATAGACTGAAACTGGGCGATGCGCAGCCTGTCGAAAAACAACTGACAACGACCTTGCCGAGGAGATATTAACGGGTTCGATCCAGTAGATCGGGAACCCGAAATTTCCTGAAGGATGTCTGAAGAAAGAGAAGTGTGTTCTCTCCGGAAAACGGACAGCAAAGACAGGGCAATTACGCCAAAGTGCTCAAACTGCCCGGCAACACCGCCAGGAACAACAAGACGACCAGAATCATTCTCCGCCATATGCGGTATGCATTCCGCAAAGACGAGGAGCCCTACAAGCTGCTCCATGGCATGACCATCGCAAGGGAGGTGTCCTGCCTAACATCCCGGTCGTTCTTCATCGTTCAAGAGTACCGAAAATGTAACGTACATTTTCACCTAAACAAACATTCCTAATTTGTGAATTCGTGTTCTCTCTCCCTCATATAATAAACTGATTCCTGAATACTGTGATTATTATTATTTACAATAAAGGATTCCAGGAAAGATTCAACGCTGATGTAAGCGCAATGAATAGGATCAATAAAGGGACGCTCAGATGGTTTGAGCATGTAGAACGAATGAACGTAGAAAGGAGTGTGAAACGAATATATGACGCGAAAGCGAATGGAAGAAGAAGTCGGGGACGCCCGGGGAAGACATGGCACGATCAAGTGAATCAAATGCAAAACTAAGGACTCATCTTTTTATATTATCATACCCACAATAACGTCAATTTTCTTAACTAGAGTTTTGATCACTCAGTCCGAGTGCTATACATAGTTTTTATAAATATAGTTAAATACTACTTACTCCACTTTTTTTTCCTACCCTAGGTCCGACAGCACGGGCAACAACCATTATAAATATGTGCTAATTTTAATATGTTAGTTGAAAGTCACTAGTTATAAGTATTAAGCATAAGTTAATATTAAGTCTATGTTGTAATATTATGTTAATTATGCTGTAAAGCGCCCTTGAGATGATATCTCTGTCACGAAAACTGCGCTATAAAAATCAGCCAATTATTATTATTATTATAAAATACTTGAGTCGGGCCATGTCAAGAGTCAGAATAACAGAAGAGTATGTATAAATGTTGAAGCAAGGAGTGTGTGCCAAGTCAGAGTTGTATGGCGGTCAGTCCACTCTGCCTACCTCTGTGGAGAAACGTCGTGATAGTTAGTTAGTTTAAGATTCAAAATCAGGTATATACCTATTTATTACAAATTTCAAGTGAATAATTTAAATCTATCGATGTATGTACTGACTTTATCTCCGAGTCGAGTACCTACCTACCTACCTGCCTGCACAGAACTGGTACGAGTTTTTTTTCTATCCGCCGCCTCGAGCCTTGCCTCCGCCGGGGCCGGCAGGTGATGAAAAAAAGCCTCCGACTTCCTAAAGCTAAGGAGTTTTGGCGTGTGGCGGCCAAAGTAACCGGTTCCTCGACAGGCCCGCCGCGGCTCGGTGGTGCCGGGGGAGGGGGCCAAGTGGGAGGTTCCGGGGGGAAGTGGTCGAACTTTTCGTTTACACAGAAGAAGTTCAAATTTTTAAATTGGTCGGTCTTAACTATAAAACCGAATTCTGTTTATGTAAAGAGAAAAAAAACTGTCGGACAGCTGGCTGGCCTCATGAAATTTACACAGGTCAAATTTAAACATTTTTAATTTTTCTTCTTAACAGTTTAAGCCGTGTCCGAATGGTGAAAACTATGTTCAGTTCACAACGTCATTTCCGTCTTATATATAATTATTAAATTAGTATAGCGCCGTTTATTAGCAGATGAACGAAGAAAGAAGTGTGAGAAGAATATATAGAAGCGCCCTTGAGGTGATATTTCTGTCACGGAAACGGCGCTATATAAACCAGCTAATTATTATTACTATTATATGAAGCTAAAGTGAATGGTAGAGGAAGTTGTGGACGCCCGAAAAGACATGGCAAGATCAAGTTAATCAAATAATTGAGTCGGAGCATATAGTCAGAATAACACCAGAGTATCTATGATACTATGCATGAATGTGTATGAATTAAAGAGTGTGTGCCACGATAAAGTGGCATGGCGTTCCATCCTTTCTGCCTTCCCCTACGGGAAAACGGCGTGGTGGTTACTTAGTTAGCCGATTTTTGTGAGAAATTAGGTACCCCTAGTGTGCTTTACTACAATCAACCGAATGACCCAAATAAACTATAAAACTATGTTAAAACCAAACTTAATCTATCTTGTAATTTGCCTATAGCTAACAAACAATTTGTAATATAACTAATGACTCTCCTCACTTACTTCACGGTTAAGTATAATTTGAATGTTATAAGTACCTACCTAAAAGTATATTATTTATCCTTTGTAACCTGCCCGTCTTCATAAACTACACATTTATTTATTTAATTATATACGCCCTCATGGGCTTTTACATAACATAAGATATAAAATAACAGTGACATAAAAAATAACAATGACAAAAAAAATAACAATGATTAGCACCCAAAAACATGATGAAATTGATAGAAATATTATCATGCAAATTAACACTAGTATTTTTGAAAGAGGTATGCTTTTATAGCCTTCTTGTAACTAGATTCAGTGCAGTTGAATATATCTACTATTTCAGCGATAGAATTACTCACTGCATGCAATCTAGGTACAAGCGAGTATTTAAATGACTCAGTTATGATATTATCGTTACATTTAAAAAGAATTTTGGATCGAGTGGATCTGTTAGGTACATAGAAGGTAATTAAGCTAAGTAAATCAGGAGCTGTCTATAATACCATTAACAATTTTAAAAATAAAAGTCAAGTCGGAAACAAGCCTCCTGTCTGAAAGTGTTAGTAATTTAAATTCCTTTCAATAATTAATTATAATTTATGGTTTCAATATGTAGACTGAGTTTGTAGTTAATGCATCTTAGAAATTTATGTTGCAATTTTTCAATGGAATCAGAGTGGATTTTAAAGTGAGGGGACCAGACAGAAGAATTATATTCGACTTGACACATGCACCAGAAAGAGGAGTTCCAACGAAGCTCTAAATGTAATCATCTAAGCTATAATCAAATCTCAATTAACTCTCAAATTTATGCACGTACCTTTTTTGTTTTTTTATCGCCGCTAAAATACGAATGAATACCTTAACTTAAATAAATAAATTATTACCTGTATAGAGCGAATTAGCTAAGATGGTTTTCGTGTCAACTTAAAGCAATAAAGTTTATCCACAAAGCATCAATAGAAAAGTCTATACCCTGTAACTGAATTTTATGTTAAATATCGATAAATATTACCACGTCTATTATATTAACCTGTTTTTTTTTTAATTATCTTTATTTTAATAATAATAATTTTAAGCAACTTTAAATAGCGCCGCCTTGGTGAAATATTACCTCGAGGGAGCTTTAAAAAACGTAAAAACCATGGCTAAATATACCACAAGATTATCGGAATACCTAAAATTATAGCTAGAAGTATATTTTATTTATTTTACCCATGTCGCGAAATATTGCCGATCATTGAATTAAAGGATGCTATTGTACTGGTGAGTTTAAATGCTAACGGGCCAACCTAGCTTTGCGAATTAGGGCAATTCTTTTATTTATTTTTTTTAAAGAAAGACAAACATTCCCGGGTTACGAATAACCTGACAATATTTGGAAAACTTCTACTGCCATTAAAGTATGCGAAAGATGTTGCTTGTGCAATGATGAAGGACTTAGCTAGCAGAGTATTTAAAACCTACGACGCCCGGGTGGTAATCCGACGCGTTCGTCCACTCAGCTATTAACCGGATTATTTATGGATAAGATTTTCTGAAGTTATGTGTTTTGCGTTTAGCTCTGAACTCTGTCTTTCTTAACTTTATAATATATACTTTTGTCTGTTTTCGCCTATTGCAACCTATTTATTAACTACAACTTTTTTTAAAAGAGAAAATAACCGAATAACCTGACAATAATTGAAAAACTCCTACCGCCATCATAATAAACGGAAGATGATGCTTGTGCGATGATGGAGGACTTATAATACTTTGTATTAATACTTAAGGGTCAGCACCCAAAAATACATACTTTTTGCTTTCTAATACAAGCAATACTACAAATTATTTACCTATTCATTCTATACGGGTAGTTACGAAAATGTCTAAGGTTTCTAGTGAATACAATTCATAAACAGTAATCTTTTTATAAATAAAATAGGTAAACTTTGTTTATAACCACTTTTATTATTCAATATCTTGTCGACCGGTTTCGGAAGCACCCTTCCATCATCAGGACTAATATTGAATAATAAAAGTGGTTATAAACAAATTTTATCTGTTATATTTATAAATATGGCAAGCCACGAGGTAAATGCTTTTTATGAATAAGTAATCTTTTTGATTATTCATGAAATGCATACTGGAATTTTAAGTAAAACTTTCAAATTTTTTTTCTTTTGTCTTCGAACTGTACCTGTTACAGACATTTTAGTATGTTTTTTATAGAATTTAAAAGATGACAGTTAAAAATAATTATTTACTAGAAACCTTATACATTTTTCTAACTACCCGTGTAGAATTTACAGATGAATCATTTGTAGTATTGCTTGTATTAGAAAGCTACTACGCGTCAATTTTGAGTGCTGAGGCCTAATAGGGACACGTTTAAATCAATATTTTGGAATACCTACATATGATTTATTTCACTGTCATTAATTCCACAATATAATATACAATGTAACTGGTAGTTTACCATCATATTTTTCTTCTTTGCTTCTACTCAGCAGTACCTTGAATTTTGTATTATTTTTTTTACATTTTATTCTCTAGCGTAAATACTTCTCACTAACAAATTTTATTATACTTCTTTATTTCATACTTCTATGTTGGCACATGTCGTCCCGTATATACCATATGTGTAAAATATATAACATAGTGTCAGTTTCCCTTTCTAAATTTGCCTACAGTAAAAAGCATTAGACGCAACAATGGGTTTTTCTTTGCCCACCATTTCACATCATTAACAGTTCAATACTCCTTCGAATGGTCGTTACAGGTTTATTGATGATTTCTACAACCATTCTTACTTCATCCTTAGTTTCACAGACTCCATGCATTGCTCGAATGCTTTGAAGTGTTCTACGGAAATATTATTTATCCCGTGGCATATTTTGTTTATTCTACGCCGGAATATAAACTGCTTCGCTTACGAGTACATCATGATTTATTGAATTTTGGATGAGATTTATAAATAATGCCTTTTATAACCAAAAAACACCTCAAACCCTTTGTATTTTGTTTACATTTTATTAATTCAGGCACATAAATTCAAATACCGAACAAGTAATCGCGCTTATATAAAAAAAAGTTATTGAGTGATACATACGGTCTAGTGACTATTTAATCATTAATTTCTTAACACATGCTGTAGGTAAGTATTTTCAACACACTATTAAAAAAATAATTGTTTAAACAATACGAATAATTTTCAAAGAAATGTGAAACGGAAAAGATACAGAAAATAAAAAGATTAGATTGCGACCGAGACTTGAACTCGAAACCTCTACTCTATCCGGTAGTAACGCCTCTGTCGATTGATCTACCGTAACCTTTTTAGATACCGTGATTTTTATCAAACGCATATTTCTTTATAAATTATTAATATGGTTTTTTTCTTCAATATTTTTCGATACAGGTAGTCATATTTGTTTTACGTAAACGCTTACTTAATCACTGTCACAAAAAAATAAAATATAAATATAGCAGAACTAAATAATAATAATATTAAATTTAATTCAAATGAATTATTAAAAAAAATGAAATGGAATTCTACAAATTGAACAATATAAAAACCATATTTGTATTGGTAGATCTTTTGACATCTCCAAAGTCAAGAATATTTATTTAAATGAAAATTTAACCCAAAGTTTATCCTGGATCCGAATATTTAAAACCTTCTTGAATGCATCAAAATACCTTCGTAAAAAATAGAATTATTCACTTATTTTTGTGTTATCTTCTCATATCGGTGGTCTTCGGGACAATATTATTGTTATTAACAAAACTGACACTTCTTTTAGTAAATGCAAATCATTGTCGATAGTCATTTTATTTATTTATTATTTTCATAAAACCTTCGCCGGATACGTAAAATGGTATTTTTTTCCAAATAAACGAAAGATATTAATAAAATTAATCTTTTTTATCTAATGAAATGTATAATTTCGTAGGCCCTAGCGGCGCTTAGTGAATAGAAATATGATATCTGATAGTATTAATACCGTAAGCCGTCTTCTGCCACCGTTGATGGAAAAATTGCTCATACATACAAAAGTTTGTTTTTTTCTTCCGATTAGGGTCTTTTATGATTAACTCAGTATGTTCCTTTTTATGTGTGTGTCGTGACTAAAACACGCGGGAGTGGGTATTTGTCTGCTAGTCACAATGATTATATCACCACTATTATTTCCCATGGCTCCAGACTCCGGAGGTACGCACAACGTTGACTGTTTATAATACTGGCTGAGAGGCGACTCATCACTAGCTCACTCTTGGTTCCTCGGGGAAGGATATTGACTCAACGGTCACGTATCCACTCAAACGAATGGTGTTTATGTTTCATTATATCAACAATAAGCTACGACTCGGTTCAATTCAACTTATGGTGTCATGTCGTAGCAGAGGTCAGAGGTAAATATTTTAAAGTCATGGCGCGATAATTGATGCATAACATGAAGGAGAGAAAAAACACCTTTTTTTAATAGGGAATACCGCACAAGAGTCCCAACTGTGAGACTGGCATCCTCGATCGGGGTATGTTGTGAGGCTGAAGGTAATGGGGAGGGGAAGGAGATGGTGAGAGGAATGTTGGCACTTAGATCTGGCTACCTGGCTATTAGATCTGGTCACCAAATACGCCTAAAGCCATTTCAAGCAACGTTTCGATTTTGAATGGTGATCTTTCACTTGGAGTATCTACCCACTCTGGAAAGTGCCGCAAATATACTGTATATTATCTTTTATGAATTTAATGTGTTATGACACATATTAATTAAATAAAAGTTATTGGCGCACGCCGGGTTTGACCCCCAACCTCTGGATTTGTAGTCGAGTCTTACCACTCGACTACGGAGGCCGTCAAGGAAAAGGTCGAACCTTTGCATACCTGTAAGTGAACGTACGATCCGAAGGGGGGTGACGTACTTACCCATTTGATCGTGCTTTATTAAAGAGTTTGATGACATAACCTCAGGTAATTTGTTTTTACCAATACTTAAAGAGAATATAATTATAATATTTCAGTAATAGAAAATAAGATCTGTAGGTGCTTTTTGCGCCATTAAGGTGAATTTCACAAAAACGGCGCTATCCAAATCATCCAAATATTATTATTATTATTATTAAGACATCGCGCAAAACTTTCCTTCAGGGTTATATTAGAACCCCCGTTTGGAACGGGAGAGTGTAAGATCCAATTTCTCGAGTCCTTCATTCACGACATTTTCATTCTTCCGATTACACGTTTTCCCTAAATATTTGGGGTAGACGATATTTTTTATTTCTGAGAATGTAACCAAGGTGTGTAGTTTTTCTTATGTTGATTTTAAAAAGTTCCGGCATACGAATCAACACTTTCCGGTAGACTTACTATTTTAATAGTTCACATTTAAAAATGTCTCCGATCTTGACCTATGTCTAACTAACCATCACGTCGTTTTCTCGCAGGGGTAGGCAGAGAGCACGGACCGCCATACAACTCTGTTTTGGCACACACTCCTTGCTTCGTTTACCTTCATACATCGTCTCATACATACTCTTCTGTTATTCTGACTCTTCACGTGGCCTGATTCAAGTATTTGATTCACTCGATCGTGCCATGTCTACCTCGGGCGTCCCTGATTTCTTCTTCCATTCAATTTTTACATTCCTTTCTTCATTCATTCGCGCTACATGCCCAAACCGTCTAAGCGTCCCTTTGTTGATCCTATTCATTACGCTCACATCAGCCTTGCATTCTTTCCAGATATCCACACTTTTAACACGGTCATACATGGTTTACCGCACACGTCTCAGGGATCTGATTTCCACAGCATTCAGTCTACTTTCATCCTTCCTCTTACAGTTAACTTATATAACTAAGAATTAATATGAAGTAGAAATTAAGATTTGTACAGCGCCCTTGAGGTGATTTTTCACAAAATCGGCGCTATACAAATTATCCAAATATTATTATTATTAGTTGCCTCAAGCCTCACTGCCATACAGCAGGGTTGATCTATGTCAAGTGCAAGAATTTGAATTTATGATTTACAAACCTTTATAACTTATTTCCACTTATTATTTTTTGACCGGACCGGTTTCACCTTTGTCTATATCTGAAAGCTCCATTTTAACTCTCTGTTTCTTATGAATAACACATGTGACATAAGTAGTGGTTACAATGCAGCTCTTAGCAGCAGTGCCAGAATACATCTGCCTTACATGGAATATAGCTGATTCAAGAACATCAACCACCTGCTCAAATAACTCGTAGAACAAAATTTTACAACTTGACCATATCCAATATTCAGCCCAAGACGTAAACAGGAAACTACGGAGGCAAGATAAAACATTACACTTACATAATACAAATATGCTCCGTGTTTTGCCGGCGACTACAAACATTTTTGAAATCTGTAAAGATCCTTCTCGGAATTACATGTCCAGTGGAAATAATACATCTCGAATTCGCCGTCAGAAGTTTTATTACACAGTTCCACAGCTCGGCGAAGTGGGAAAGTTTCCTTAGCAGATTGGCTACAACTTGTGTGTCTTGAGCGGGAAGCTCGCAGGCCCCAGCGTCTACCATCGGGACGGTCTCAGCTTTCACAACTCGGCCGAACTTTGCCGTGGCGGAATGTTTCTCCCACCTGATTCCGAGTTATGGAAATATTAGCCGAGGATTTTGCTCTATTCTTTTCTGTCGTAAAATTGTCGATTTACCCCCACCCGGTCTGAGGGGAGTGCTAATGGCACCCCGAACGAGAGTTGTGTGCGATGTCTTTGTTATCTACCTACCCAAATAACACTTATTCTACCTACCATTTTTAATTTTTTTACGTAAATATTGCGCAAGAGTCTCAACTGCTCCCAACCGTCTAGAGCCAGTGAGACTATGGCATCCCCAATCGGGGTATGTTGTGAGGCTGAAGTTAGTGGGGAGGGGAAGGAGATGAGAAAGGGGAATGTTGGGAAGTACCTGGCTATTCGAATCTGGTCATCAAACACGGCTAAAGTTATTTCAAGCAACGTTTCAATTCTGAATGGTTTTCTTTCACCAGAGCGATACTTAGAGTATCTACAACTCTGGAACGTGCCGCAATTCGCACGACTGGTACAGTTCTGGGCTGCAGTCTGAAAGATGAAACCTTTCGATCATAGCACTGGTCACCATCCAACCTGCTATATGATAGGGCACTAGAATAAAAATAAAAATTCTAAAATCTTTCGAAGTATTTTTAGTTATTAGCTTTTTTTATTATACTTTCCGTCCAATAAAAAATTAAGTATAGAAATTTATCTTTTTTTACCATTTAACATAGCTAACTAATTTACTTTTTTTTAGCTTCACCCTTGATGGAAAATTTTACTATCTGGCCGAAATTATTAAAAACATTGTCAAGGTAGAAAATTTGCCCTAAATAACTGTCAATACAGCTAAATATTATGATGTTTAATTTCACTTTACAGTTTGATAAATGAATAAACCGTCCATAAATCAAATAAGTGATACCGGTCCTAAGATCAAATTCAAAGGTATCGAACACAGATAAACGACGTTTTATCTACTCATAATCATACTATCGGTTACCGTCCTAACATATTTAAAAATAGACAGCAGGTAGTTATTTTTTCTAACGACTAACAACTTTTTATGGTTACCTCTTTATGTATTCTGCGATCCGGGAGTAAATTCTATCTACTTATTACTTACCAGTGACTAACTACTAACAGTCGCGCCGTTTCCACGCAGGGGTAGGCAGAGAGGATGGATCGCCACAAAATTCTGTCTTGCCACACACTCCTTGCTTCATTCTCATTCATACATCGTCCCATACACACTCTTCTGTTATTCTGACTGTTGACATGATCCGGCTCAAGTAGTTGATTCACTCGATCTTGTCGTGAATACCGCACAAGAGTCCCAACCGTCTGGAAACCAGTGGGACTATGGCGTTCCCAATTGGACGTAGTTAATTTTTATGTAACGACCGGTCGGTAGCTGAGTTGACAAACGCGTCGGATTCCCACCCGGGCGTCTTGCGTTCAATTCCTCTACTGGCTCAGTCCTCCATCAGAGGTTTCCTCCATCGGAGTTTTTCAAATATTGTCAGATTATTCGTAACCCGGTAATGTTTGTCTTTCTTTTTAGAAGGAAAAAAAACAAAATTATAACAAGCATTTGTTAAGTGAATATCAGCGTATAAATAAAACAGATAAACTTTGTTTAAAACCACTTTTATTTTCAATATTTTGTCGACCGGTTTAGGAAGCACCCTTCCATCTTCGGGACAACATTAAAATTCAATTTTAAAACCTCACAAAATATGAGTATAAAATAAACTACTGTGCAGGATAAGAATTTGAAATTATGTTTAGTATTATGCATTATAAACACTACACATTTGCCCAATACGTTCGGCTTTGGCCGTGCTCTTTATTTCAGTTCCGCGTTTTTTTTATCCCATTTGACCATATTCCATTTTGGTTCGGGCTAAGCCTCGTTCAGGGTCTACTTCCTTTCGAGGTCAGGCGCTAGGTTCATTGGGACGATGAATTTTAATCAAGCATAACTCTTTTTATAAAATCTCTTAGCCGTAAATGATAATCACAAAATAAAAAACAGGAGGCCTCGGCAGACTTGCGGGTTGATCGCTGAGTTCGTATCGAACGATAAATGCAGATAACTCCGTCGTTAACATTCTGTGTTAGATGTTACAACCTCAGAGCAATTATATACCAGGAGGGAGCGCTAGTGTAGTAAGTATTGATGATTTTTGCGTGACTCGGGCGTGGCTAGAGCTAGGGTATTTATTCATCCATTCATAGCACGTGTCGACATACTGTTTTTGTTTATTTGTGTAACCACTTTTCCGCAGTATTGTTATAAACAAAAATGTAGGATATAACCTAAAAAACCGTTGAGTTCTGTCCTGTTCTATCGCATAACAAAACATAGTGGGCGTAGTCGCCGGAGACGCGGGAGACGGAGAACATGCTTACATACCTAAAAGCGGAGCTATATTGTGTGAGAACTTCTCTTATCTCTTTCCCTCTCGCGGTTTACGACGTAAAAACCCGGAAAAAGTGATTTATCGTAAATTTGTATAGGTTGGGTAAAAATGTTTTGCTCTCTCTTGCTCTTTGAGGTTACAACGGAGCTCTCAGCGCCAGAAAGAATAATGTTCTTTCAATATTATTTTACTTTCCAAAATGGAGAAGTTAAGAACAGTAGATGAACGAAGAGAGGAGAATAAGGAGAATATATGTCGCGAAAGACAATGGTAGAAGAAGTCGGGAACGCCATAGGAAGACAGAGACAGAGCGGTAAATACAATTTTGGAATAAATTATTGAAGAAAATATATTGACGGCCTCCGTGGTCGAGTCGTAAGACACTCGACTACGAATACAAAGGGTTCAAACCCGGCGTGTGCAAATAATTTGATTAATATGTATCATAACACATTTAAATCATAAAAATAATATATAGTATATTTGCAGCACGTTCCAGAGTGGTCGATACTTTTAGTAACGCTTTGGTGAAAGACCACCATTTAGAATTGAGACGTTGCTTGTAATGGCTTTGGACGTGTTTGGTGACTAGATCTGAATAGCCAGGTACCTTCATATTCTCCATCTCCTTCCCCTCTCCACTTCCTTTAGCCTCACAACATATCCCAGTTGGGGATGCACATAGTCTCACTGGTTCTAGACGGTTGGTGGCAGTTGGGACTCTTCTGTGGTATTCATTATAAAAAATATGGAAATGATGTTACGAGCTGAAAATAGTTACGTTGACCTAGAAATTCTAGACCTGCTAATGTCATGACGTCAGAGCTCACCCTTGGAGTGGTTTGAACTGCTTTCGGGTTCTCACACAAATATTTTCTGCTATATGGTTTAGATAACGAAATAAATAATAATAATTTTTATTATTTAAAAAAATAAATGATGTTAACATTATCTTTATAATGAATTGTGTATAGTTATAAAGGCGTTGATACGCCCTTCAAGCCGCTCAGCACGAGCAAGCAGTTGTACTAATTATTTCATGCATAAATATTTATAGAATAGTATTAAGTACCTACCTTCCCATGTGATTGTCATGAGTTTTGAATTTAAAGTCATCTTTAATCTTTTAATCTATCCATAGGGAATCATAATTACAATTCTGCAGGTGCTGCTATAATATTCACCCACCGCAAATTTCTAAAGTCGATATATTTTTACAGAAAACCGTCGATATATTTTACTTCATATTTCATATTATAACATGTTGATGTCTTACACACTTACTTAAGTGTACATTATGCTCATCGTTTATTGAGTACTATTAAAAATGTTTATGTATATGAAAACACAACAATCAATATCTAGAATAGGTTTAGTTGTAAAATTCACAGATAAAGGAACAACAATAATACAAGGCTGATTTAAACGCAATGGGTAAAGATTATGTAAGGAGGCTTAGATGGTTTGAATCTCAAAGCAAGATATACGAGTATATGGAAAGAGAGGTAAATATTTTTACCCAACCTATACAAATTTACGATAAATCACTTTTTACGGCTTTTTACGTAGTAAACCGTGAGAGAGAAAGAGATAAGACAAGTTGTCACATAATATCGCACCACTTTTAGGTATGCAAGCATGTTTTCCGTCTACCGCGTCTCCGACGACTCCGCCTACTACGTTTTGTTATGCGACATAGCTTCACGGTTTTTGAGGTTATATCCTGTATTTTTGTTGATACCAATAATGTGAAAAAGAGGTTTTACAAATAAAAAAACATTATGTCGACATGTGCTTCTTTTCATGTATTCTTGATTTTTTCATTGTTGGCAATCTAATAAGTTACGCATCTCTCGTCAATAATTATTCCTTAGACATCCCTATAATAATTATATGTATACAAATATTTGGTTTGCTTCACTGTCATAAATTTTTTTAACATACATATCTCTATAGTAATCCGTGTGTATATGTTGCGCGAAAGTATTATTCTCGTTGCTTTATTTTGCAGTATTTGCATTTTTTCATCGTTGCAAAAAAAAATAATAAGAATCTCTGTCTACCCCTTCGGTAAAATAGTGTGATGGTTAGTCAGTTAAGCCCTTGAAGTAAATATGTTTAGACCATAATATTATGATGTAGATATTTTTTGTAACGTCCCAAAGCTCTCGTCTCAAAGGCCTATCAATTATAATAAATTGTATAACAAGCCACACCACGTGTCGTGTCGTTGGCTACTTATTACACGACACGAATGGCGACAAGATGGCGACAAGGTGGCGACACTGCGACTGGCGACAGGCCACTTCCGCAACGAAAGAAATTGTATGCCACCGTGTGAAATGGTTGAATATGATGGAAAATGATCAAATTATAAAAGCCCCGCTGACGTCATTGCATAATTCCGCCGATAGTAATTCGATGGAGATTGAGCTCCCGCGGCAGCGAACAGATCGCGGTTCGTGGTATTCACATTCAAACGCCGTATAAAAATGACTGAAATTGTATCGTGCTGCGACTGCAAACTTGCATAACCAGCATAATTTGTGGACATTCATTTTGAATACATGATTAATGAGATGGGTAAACGAATAATAGTATAAGTACTGTGTGCTTATCTGCTTTTATTTTTAAATTCAATTCCCTCAGGGCCTTGGTCATCTCTCGTTGTTAAGGCCGTATGCACACGGAGATACTCGAAAGAAACTGAGCTGGTTTGTGATTGAAATTACTAGCCAGTCACTCGCACCTCTTTGGTGAGGCAGCTCCGCACACACGGGCTACTTACAAGTTTTTATTTTTTGATAGTGAATAACGCACTAGAGTCCTAAATGCTCCCCACCGTCTAGAGCCAGTGAGACTATGGCATCTCCAATTGGGGTATGTTGTGAGGCTGAAGTGAGGAGGGGAAGGAGATGGGGATGAAAAGGACACGGCTAAAGCCATTTCAAGCATCGTTTCGATTCTGAATGGTGGTCTTTCACCGGGGCAATACTTTCCACTAGAGTATCTACCACTCTGGAACTATACATTATTTAATATAAATGAAATGTTTTTAAGACACATTGATTAAATAAAAATTTATTGGCGCACGCAGGGTTTGAACCCGCGACCTTTGGATTCGTAGTCCAGCGTCTAAGACGCCACTAACCTAACCTGGTAACCACTCGACCATGTAATCTAAATAGTTTTCTGTGTGGTGTGCAAGGTGGTGAAGTTATATAAAACGGGACATTTTTCTACTTCTCACACTAGTTTTGTGTCCACTTGTTGATCATTTATTTTCGTGAATAACATTGAAATTATTATAAAATGAAATATACATGTAATTACCATGATTACATCATACGCCTTTCCCATTCGTTCTCCCATGGGACCAGAGATTCTTAGGCCGTATCCACACGGAGATACTCAAAAGAAACTTAACTGGTTTTTTTATTGAAATTACCAGCCGGTCACTAACTCTTTTGTGGCGCAGCAAAATCGGTAGTTTTGTGTGTGGTGTGCAATATGGTGAAGATATATAAAACGGGATATTCTTCTCACACTAATTTTGTATTCGCTTTTTAATCGTTCATTTTCGTGAATATAATTGAAACTATTATAAAATTAAATATACACAATGAAATGATATAAAAAATAGAAAATATCTAATGGAAACATTGAATAAAATTATGTGACATGAAACGTTGATGTATTCAATCAAACCAAAAACTAGGCGACTCAAGACTCAAGTCAAAAACGAGTCGACAGGTCAGTTTCCTAGCAACTGTTTACTAAAGCGTTAGTGACTGTTTAGTGACGGTAGCGCTGTGTGCGGTGTCTCATTTAATTACAAAGGTTCAAACTCATTGCGGACTGGTTAGTAACTTGCGATCGTTATCAGTTTCTTATGAATATCTCCGTGTGCCGAGGGCCTAAGGATGCCGTCCAAGGGGTCTTATGCTTAGCTAAGACAAGCCTCTAGCAGAAGCTCTTAATCATATCTCAAGGATACTAAACATCCCACCTGTCGTTGATGAAGTCATAAAAGATTTTATGATTTTCACCTAAAATATACTAACCTTATTAATATGTCTACCTTTTGTTAAATTAAAAAATAATTTCTCATTTTGGTTAATTTCTAACCACAAAATTATATCTGCTTAATATTGTATACAGTTTAATCCACCTTATATTATTAGTAATTTTTCGAAGATCTTCAGCTCTAATAAAAATAAAATGATTTAGCAATACTCTTAAAAACACCTCATCAGGGAGTAGAGATACCCGATCCCAAAAATGTACAAATACCGTACTTTAAGTTATATATGTGCCAATCTGAAGATGGCTGTAACAGGCTGTACAATCTACCAATAAACAGTTAGATAAAGTTACTTTTAAATTGTTTTAAAACCAAAAATACACCCTTTTTGGCTTTCTAATACAAGCAATACTACAAATGATTTATCTAGCTATTTCTATACGGATATTTGGGAAACTGTCTAAGGTTTCCAGTGAATACAATTCTTTCTCAGTTATCTTTTAAATTCTTAATCAAATCCATAATTGAATTTTAAGTAAAACGTTCTAAAACGCCTTTGCTGGTTTTCAAACTGCACCTTTTACTGACATTTTATAATGTTTTTCATAGAATTTAAAAGATTTCAGCTAAAAAATATATTCACTTGAAACCTTAAACATTTTGCTAACTGCCTATATAGAATTTACATATAAATTATTTGTAGTAATGCTTGTATTAGAGAAGCTACAAAGTGACGTTTATCGCCAATTTTGTGTGCTGAGGCTTAATAATAACATTAAAAAGTTTTATTCCAGAAGGTATGCAGGAGTAGTGCAATGCAATATCTTCCATAATTGATAATAATACATAAATAAAAGTTGTAATCTAATAGCAATAATATACCAGGAAGGAGCGCTAGTGTAGTCAGTATTGATGATTTTTGCCTGACTGGGGCGTTGTTAGGGCTAGGGTATTTATACATCCATTCACACCACATGTCGACATAATGTTTTTGTTTATTTGTATAACCACTTTTTCACAGTATTGTTGTAAACAAAAATGTAGGATATAACCTAAAAAACCGTTCTGTCCTGTTATGTCGCATAACAAAACGTAGTGAATGGAGTCGCCGAAGACGCGGGAGACGGAGAACATGCTTAGATATCTACAAAACGGAGCTATATTTTGTGAGAACTTGTCTTATTTCTTTCTCTCTCACGGTTTACGACGTAAAACCCCGGAGATAGTGATTTATCGTTTATTTGTATAGATTGGGTAAAATGTTTAGCTCTCTCTCTCTCCATATACCTATATTCTTGCTCTGAGGTTGTAATACATATACCCTACATAATAATAAAGAAAAAAAATGAAATGGATGTAATGTATTGTATGTAATGATGCTCCCTTTTTTCAATTTAATAAACCGTCCGAAATTTGGTCCAATTGCTTTTGGTCTGAAGTTGGATCTTAAAAAGTACGATCAAGTCAATAATGTTGCCGCTTTTATTTAATTTCAGTATCTGTCTGCAGTAGCGTTGTGACCGCTTTGAAAGAAATACTTCTTTTGGCAGCAGTTCCTACTTCATTCATTGTTCATTGAACAAATACTTCAACTGAAGTTGGTAGTTTATTTTAGCGTTCATTTATTATCATCATTTCATTAACTTCATTCAATTCATTTCATTGAACAAATACTTAATGAAAGTTAGATTACAAATAACTACTTCAATTTGCAGCAGTTCAGTTGTGAAGTTGAACTTCAATGCCTTTAAAGAAGTACTTCAATTGAAGTTTAATTTGAAGTACTTTTCGTTTTAAAATTTCTACCGACTAGCACTTTTGATGTGGCGAGGAACTAGTTCCAGTTGCTTTCTATTTCAAATCTCTACCGACTAGTACGTTTTATTTTGGCAAGGAATTGGTTCCAAAAAGAACTGAACAAATAACCGGATAAATTCAAATCTATTTTTTTGCGATCTCGACTTCAATTGAAGTGTTCACTGCGAAGGGTTCATTTTAAAGAACTAGCAATTCGTGAAGCATTCAGTTTTTCCCAACGCTGGTCTGCAGTAAAACCAGTAGCCCTACCTGAAGGCATTTTAAATGTGTGTATAAAAAACGCGTGGAATTAAAAGAATAATAAATTGCGTCCGTTTTATTGAATGACAGCTTCCGTTCGATAAGGTGACTGAGGATATATTATTTGTGGACCCGGCGCGCGATAAAATTATCTTGTGTACTAAAAATGCCCCACGGCAAACAAGCGACGAGCGATAAGGGAACTCTTACCACTATTTGTGAATGCGGGAGATAAGGTTTATTGGCCGGGTTCAAGTGTCAGAAGTGATGAATTATTAGATTATTATTGTCACAAGAGAACGTCGGCCGTGGAAAAATTGTTGTGCCTTGAAGATGACTTCGTATGGTAAATGATATTACCCGACGGTTAGGTTTACCATGCTCAACTGTGGGATAATATTTCAAAACTGCAGTAATATATCGACCCCTCAGAATAACAAGTTTACATCTAATACAGCAATGTCACGCGATGACAGACTTTATAGAAAGTTAATTTAGAGTCTACTATCGCATAACGGTCGATATAACATACCTAACTATTTGTAATTATTTTAAAATGTATCCAATTATAAACCTTGGCAGGATACTAATGTGAATAGAAAAAGCATTTGAATGGGAAATAATAGAAGAATATTACGATTTATGCAGCATAAGGATGAGCACAAACAAAATATTTTAGTTGGGTGCAAAGTATTAGGGTTGGTGGAGGTTCACTTCGAATTTGAAACAACGCGTCCCATGCCAACCTTCCTCTTCCCATCTCTTTCTCCTCCCCACTACCTTCAGCCACACAACATACCCCAATCGGGAATTCCTTAGTATTGTTACCATCTTAACCCACTAACTAACCATCACGTCGTTTTCTGCAGTGGTAGGCAGAGAGGACGGACCCCCATACAACTCTGTCTTGGTACACACTTCTTGCTTCGTTCACATTCATTCATCGTCTCATACATACTTTTCTGTTATTCTGACTCTTCACGTGGCTCGATTCAAGTATTTGATTCACTTGATCGTGCCATGTCTTCCTCGGGCGTCCTCGACTTCTTCTTCCAAAAAAGACAAACATTCCCGGGTTACGAATAACCTGACAATATTTGAAAACCTCCTACTACCATCATAATAAGCGGAAAATAATGCATGTGCAATGATGGAGGACTTAGCCAAGAGAGGAATTGTACCCACGACGCCTGGGTGGGAATCCGACGCGTTTGTCTACTCAGCTAACGACCGGTCAATCAATATGTATAATAATGGATTAAATGATACTAAATTATTGCAAAAAGAAAAAATTCATTTAACTCTTATATTTACTCTTCACATGGCTCGATTCAAGTATTTGATTCACTTGATCGTGCCATGTCTTCCTCGGACGTCCCCGACTTCTTCTTCCAAATGAAGAATTCTCTTTCGAATGAAGGTGATATCAAAAGTATGATCTTTAAAAAAATCCTTCATATTGAAATGAACTTGACTATGTCCATCGCTTTTAGCCTGTAAATGAATCAATTCAAATTGGTCATTATTCTATAGTCTCTCTTTTAAGCTGTGCGGAGACGTCGTGTTTACAATTTTTCATTTAATCCAATTGTCAAAATGCCGAAGTATTGAAGTGTCGAAGTGTATACATATAGAAATCGATGTTTTAGTTTTATTACAGAAATTTACTTCAACAGATTCGCTTATCTAATACAGTAGGTACTCGTATTTTTCAATCTGCCATATTTCTTGCGTTCGTATTAAACTGACAAATAATATAGTTTGTTAATACTTCAGTTTTCTATTCATTCTACTCTGGCCCACCTCGTCTTCTTCGGTCAACACTTGTTTTATTTGTCACGCGCGCGATTTCACTTCAATTGTCGTTCTCGGGTGACAAACTTGACAATACGGGACTCGGGGAAGTGCCTTGTGGGATGCCTAGTGCCAGGTATAAATGCGGCAGCTTGTGGTGGTGGATAATATAATCACACGTTTAATCGACTCTATTTTTATATTCATTTTGAATAAGTTTGAATGGTTTGTTGTGCAATGCACCGTAATTTACAGCTACTCTAAGAATTCTCTAGATGATTGTTCAGTAAATAAAACTTCAAAATTATTTTATTTTTTTTAATTTTTAAAAGAAAGACAAACATTCCCGGGTTACGAATAACCTGACAATATTTAAAAAACTCCTACTGCCATCATAAGAAGATTGGAAGGACTTAGCCAGCAGAGGAATTGAATGCACGACACCCGGGTGGGAATCCGACGCGTTTGTCCACTCAGCTACCGACCGGTCAATAAGTACTTGACATTATTTTTTAAACTAAGCAATCATGATTATTTTTTAAATTCAGAATGTTTCGTGCACACCGGTTGGATCGGATCAAAGTTATAAGACTTATTGAGACTTAAGTCATAAAGCCTGGAATAGACTACCACATGATCTGAGAATAATAAAAGTTTCGTCAGAATTCAGAGCTAAACTCAAAACGCATCTTTTCAGAAATTCATATCCATAAATAACAGAATTTCCCTAATTTACAAAGCTAGGCTAACTCGTTAGCATCTAAACTCACCAGTATAATAATATCTATATTTTCGTAGAAAGCAATCAGTTTGTGGTTCGACATATTTAATGAAAATGAAATAATAACTTTGTATAAGACCACAGATTTAATTTATTTTTTAAAGACCGACTGTTTTTTTTTCAGTTTAATTTTGTACCCGATGGCTAAGCGAAACCAGTAAAAAAAACTGTTATTTTACAAAGTTATTATTTCATTTTCATAATAATATATTTTCATGTAATGATCCGCGATCCTCAATTCTCGATCTACTGCTAAAATACAAGGTCGATAATTTTTCATAGCCCGTGACAAATGTCAATAACTAATATGTAAATATCAATTAGGTAATTTTAGTTATAGCTTTAGGTATTTAGATAGTTTTATGGTAATTTTAGCCATAGCTTTTAAGTTTATTACCGCCCTTGAGACAATATTTTAAAAAATTGCGCTATGTAAATTAGCTAAGTATGTATTATTATTTAGTAGTCTAGTAGATTAATGACAAAAAAACATTTTCCTCGCGTTGAATCTGTCTCATTAAAAATACATCATATAAAATATGTGTACCTATCGCTTTCGATTACATCTTAGGCAGGTAATGCATTTCTTCAAAGGTTTTGGTAATTATAAAGTTCCGCTTGTTATTGTTACGGCTGACAGCCGTTCCGGCCATTCAATGTTTTAGCTTGATAATGGTTTCGAAGGACGATAAACAGTTAAACCTTTATGTGACTGAAAGGGTACCCGGGTACCACTTTCGGTTTTCAACATTGATTTTTCTAATGTTCCAGTAAGTCTAACCAGCTGAAACTTCCTGACTTCTCCACAATAGTAAAAATGAACACAATCGTTGGATATGTGGAGGGTGGTATGTTAGCGGAAAACGCTTAGGTATAATTTACACCTTATGACTGAAAGGGTACCTGGATATCCTCATGTGTTTTATATGGAATTTGAAGCTTTTCCGTATTTATCAATTTTTATCTTATTTAAATGATAAATATGATGTACTGTTGTGTTAAAAGTGCACCCATATCCTTAATACTATTTTTAATCACCTATTTAATTAAAAACCCCCAAGAAAAGATGGTACTGGGTGAAATTTCTATCCAACTTCCCCAAGTATTGCAGTGGGTCGAAATGTCTTAAAAGTGGTCCGGCAAGCTTCAGCAAATGATGTACTGTAAAAGAAACCTGCAGATCAATTTTAAAAAGGTATAATTTTCTTCAGTCACATAAAGGTTAAACGGTTTTCGGGCATTGTATACAACAATTCCCTGTGCTGCCGCTAAATAGACTCAAATGCCTGCTTGAAAAGTTGATGCTAATAAGCGGTGGCCACCGTCGATATGTCACTTGAGTCGGAGGCTGCGCAGGTAGTCCAAGTGCCCGCCGTAGATAAAGCGACTGGCACCTCTTTCAAAGCCCTCTCTTTGTCACCTGAGAATTAGGCGACCACGTCTAATTGGGGCATTTACGCCCAATTGTGCGCGTCAGCTTGTATTTTCTTTTTACACCCTCAAACCTGAATTAAATTCATATAAAAGGATTAATTATGGACGATTTGTTTTCCTCGCTTTGTACAGGTGTCCAGTGAACGGAAAGGTGTTTGGGCGATTCTCGTTTATCGCATTGATTAAACTTTTTGCGGAATTAATTAATTTTAACTCACTCCCTTTGATGTCCGTGAATAAATTATTTATACATTTCTAACAATATTTATTTCTGCCATACCTGGTGGTATGGTCGGTTTTTAAATCATTTTAGTTTTTAACCTAGAAAGTCCAAAAAAGCACACTCTACCAAGGGCGGTTCGTGATTTTTTTTTGTGTTAGTAAAATTAAAAAAAAAAAAAACACCAATATTGTTGTTGTTTTTTATTGAATCTTAGCACTCTAGCACAATAAAAAGTCACGAGCCGCCACTGCAATGACGATTATTTTTTAAATTGTAAATGAAAAACGCTTGACGGCTTGTATATACCTTCTCACTGGTGCATTTAAAAAATGAATTAATCGCATAAACCACTGTTTTATAGTGAGTATTTCATGCAAAATTTTCGATCTTCCACATTTTTTTCAAAAGTAAAAAATCGAAGAACACACAAAAAATGTGACTAACCTTTCCAGTTGTCATACTAACCACTAATCCAAAATGGCTGGTAATGCTTACATATGATAAACATATGTGTACCAACATAACAACAACAAAAAATCGATAATCGAATGTACACAGCCCGCGAAAATTCATAATTCACCTTTTCTCTTGAACAGGCTATGCATATCATAAAGAACAGTTCCATAAATGAAATACAATATAAACTTCTGTGTTGAACTTTACTAATGATTTATATCTCTATTGTTTCAGGTAAACTATAATTTTGAACAATTCGAAGCTCATCCTACGCTTTCCAAGAAGAATCACAAACTCTAAAAGGTTCGATCTACTCGAAGGTATCGAAATCAGTATTTTATTTATTTATATTTCTGTCCGTTTTCTCACATCACCTGCTGCTTCCAGGATTTCATTCAACCACCCGCTCTTCCCATCGGATGCCCATAAAGTTTCTATGAATATTTTACTGTAAACACTCAAACTATTCGTTAGATCGCCCATATCCTTTCCTGGTTTATGTTTCATACTCCTTCCTCAGTTCACTCGGTAAGGCCCTCTCCACACGGAGATACTCAAATGACTAGCCAGTCCGCGATGAGTTTGAACTAGCGTTGTGACCGCTTCGAAAGAACTACTTCAAAGAACTACTTCTGTTGGCAACAGTTCCTACTTCATTAATTGATCATTGAACAAATACTTCAATTGAAGTCGGTAGTTCATTTTAGCGTTCATTCATTTCAATAACTTCATTTCATTAAACAAATATTTCGATTGAAGTTGGTAGTTCATTTTAGTCTTTATTCATTTCATTGAACAAATACTTCAACTGAAGTTGGTAGTTCATTTTAGCCTTCATTCATTTCATTGGACAAATACTTCAATTGAAGTCAGTAGTTCATTCATTTCATTGAAAGAAGTACTTCAATCTGCAGCAGTACAGTTGAAGGTGAACTTTTATTTTGAGTTTTTGAAACATTGAAGTTTTTCCCAACGCTAGTTTGAACCTTTGCAATTAAATGAGACACCGCACACGGCGCTACCGTCACCAAACAGTCACTAACTAACCAGCAGACCGTTTCCCCGCAGGGGTGGGCAGAGAGGACGGACCGCCATACAACTCTGTCTTGGCACACAATCCTTGCTTCGTTCACATTCACACATTGTCTAATACATACTCTTCTGTTATTCTGACTCACGTGGCCCGATTCAAGTATTTGATTCACTTGGTCGTGCCGTGTCTTCCTCGGGCGTCCCCGACTTCTTCTTCCATTCACTTTCGCATCATATATTCTTTTCACACTTCTTCGTTAATTCGCTCTACATGCCCAACCAATCTAAGCGTCCCTTTCTTGATCCGATTCATTATGCTCACATCACCCTTGCATTCATTCCGGATATCCACATTCACTAATAGTCACTAACGCTTTTTTTCGAGTTTGCCAGCAAACTCGACCTGTCGACCCGTTTTTTTAACTTGAGTCTTGACTCGCCTAGTTTTTCGTCTTATTGAATACATCAACGTTTCTTGTCACGTCTTTGTATTCAATAATATTTTCGTAAATATTTATTTCATGTAGGTACGAGTATATATTTCATTTTGTAATAATTCCATTTTTATTCACGAAAATGAACGATCAACAAGTGAATACAAAATTAGTTGGAAAAGGAGAAAAATATCCCGTTTTATATAACTTCACCACCTTGCACACCACACAGAAAACTACCAATTTCGATCACTTGTGAGTAGCCCGCGTGTGAGGAGCTGCGTCACTAAAGAGTTAGTAACCGATTAGTAATTAAAATCACAAGCCAGTTCAGTTTATTTTGAGTATCTCCGTGTGCATACGGCCTAACTCAACGGAAAACGCGATATTTGAATAATGCATATCACACCGATAACCCAAATTTACTAACGTACCATGCGTAGATACCAAGCAATTAGCCTTGCAATACCACTGATAAATAATGTAATTTTTATAGTTTTCGTTATTTAAATCATCACATTTTATTATGTATTTAAATAACACATTCCGATTCTCATAATGTTATTGTTATCGTCCTCATCGCTAACTGGCCACTGGCTCTTTATTTTATTAACATCTCAAACGGAATTATTCTTAGGTCAGCTGTAAAGTTCTGAGAATTGTTTGTCAGGGACGAGCATCATTCATATATTTACGTTTTATTTTATCGGTTAGCGCATTAGCCCGAATATGATGCGACCTCGAATTAATGTTTTTTCATGTGCGAATAAATAAAAAATGGTCATGATTTAATTTCAAATAATTATCGTCAGCATTGGTGACAGCGATAACTCTTAATAAAAACTAACGACTCCAAGTGCCAAATGGGCGTGAGACATTCAGAGCTTGCTTGCGCAGATTTAATAATAAAATAAGACTACATATATGAAATGTATGATCAATGTCCTGGTCCAGATAGGATTCTATGTCTCGGATAATTTCACGCGAGGCCGCCAACACAGGTGCAGAACATACTTACTAAAGTTGATGCACCTTGGGAAAAAATTACTAGGTTATTTAACCTTGGAGGAAATGGGAATATTTTCCACATCTATAATAAGTTTAAGCGCGAACTATCCACTAAGTGGACAGCTTCCGTGGTCGAGCGGTTAAGGTCCTCTACTGTAGTAGTACAAATCCAGAGGTCGCGGGTTCAAATCTTGTCGTACCCAAATCAATTTTATTCAATTAATTTGTGCTCTTTCACAAATAATTAATTAAAAAAATAATATATCTAGTATTGATTTAATAAAACAAATTTATAACTTTATTCCACTTATTTGTTTTTTTACTGGACCGGTTTCAGCCTATAACGGCCATCTTCGTAAGAAAAAAGTTATAAATTTGTTATATTCAAACATTAAAATGAAATTCCACCACGAATTAGCAGTTACAAAATTAGAAATAATATATAGTATACTCGTATTTGCGACACGCTCCAGATTGGAAGAAACTAAGTATCGCCCTGCTGAAAGACCACCATTCGGAATCTAAACGTTGCTTGCAATTGCTTAAAGCGTGTTTGGTGACCAGATCTGAATATCCAGGTACTGCTCCACCTTCCTTTTCCCCCATCTCCTTCCCCTCCCTAATACCTTTAACATTACAACATACCTTAATTGGGGATGCCACTCCAGACGGTCGGGAGCAGTTGGGACTATATTTCTTGTTAATTTGTGTCGTTTTTAACTGTTTTTGTAAAAGTAAAACATAATAACTTTGGTTCCACTTCCGAAATAAGAGGAAATAAGTTAGTAAAGGTTTTTGAATTAAAATTCAACTTGTTATAGTCTGATTCAATTTGTTATAGTCTGATTACTATTTTGTAAAGGTTTTTGAAATAAAATATTCAACCGTTGCAAAATAGTAATCAGACTATAACAAACTTAACTTAATACTATAAAAAGAAAAAATAAACCGAGATTCCGCAATTAAATTTACTAACAAGAATTCAAAATACGAAAGAGATCAATAATTGTATTTACTTTTTTTCTCGAATTTTAAATGAAAATATGTCAGAAATGCAATAACTTCTCCGGCTTTAGAATCTTCTGTGTTGGAAGAAATGATTCTGCACCATATTACAACACAACATTGCATCGTGCTCGGTTCAAACCATACAAACTGAAAATACCTACGTACAAACGTACGTCATTATTTTGTTAAATCTGTGTTTCCTTCCTCCTTTAAAGGGTATCTTAAAGACCAAGGTTCACTCCTTCCTTTCTTCAAAAACACCCTCCACACAGCATCCCCTAAAGATGACATAGGCCTCCTCCTAAATAGTTTTTCTGATAAAAAAATTATAATAGTAACATTATTATCCCCCTTACGGAACCGAAATATAGTGGCACTAGTATTAGAACATTGGTACATATTAACTGTCCTCAATCTAATTTCCTTTTCTTTGATTTGACAAATATGTTCAAATGAATTTATACCCTTAGCTTCTGGTAAATTGTTTTTTTAAATCTGTTGATGTACACATGCACTGGTATACCCATATCTGAACCCTTATCTTTCACGATTTATGATAACGATCATGATTTTAGATAGTTTTAACTTGCATACATGTTATGTATTATTAAATAAAAGAATACTTTGTTTTAAAACCACAGAATCTTATTAGCATAATTAGCAACACTAATGATAGGTGAGACAGTATATAAAACAAAGAAGGAAGACTGTTGTTATTAAAGGGAGGGAACAATTGAAAGTGTTAATATTTAATACGAAGAATTGTAAATAAATTACACGAAAGATAATGATGTACGCAGGGTAGGCAAAGATCCTATGTATTTAACTGCACGGAATGTTAGATACAAAAGAACGCCATAATAATCATATATCTTCAATCAATACTAATAAATGATTTAAATTGATGGGATAAAGGTTGATTTACAGGAAACATATTTAAAAAATAGGATACATTTTTTTTGATTAAATCAGGTTAAGTGATAAATTTGATTTTAAAGATTTCCTAATTTCGAGTGCTTCTAAATTGTCTAATCTAATGCCTATCCCGTTTTTATGTAAAAGACTAATTCCTGTAGTTTTTTCGGAAGTATGGTTTGATGAGATTAGATGGTTTGTTTAATAATTTATTGTTATTTTTCGGATGAGCAAATAGTCAACACTTTTGTTTAAATTTCACCTCATACGTAAAAGCCCACTTGGGCGTATACAATTAAATAGATAAATTAATATTTTATAGATGTAATAACAAAATTGTTAATTCTCAGAACTTTTTGACTGTCCCTCGCAACTGCCTCTGTAATGATACGGTTCTGGTCATTTAGCGCGCTGCGGCTTTTCCTTTTTTAAGGTTAAATTCAATATCTTTAATCAAAACACCTGGCTTTAAATGCTATATCGATGCTCTAAGAGAGGTACCAATTTTAGCACGGTAGGAGAATATATCGCTTGAATTTAGCCCGGAGGTGAGCCGACATGGCCTTACCGCAGAGAGCTCCCTCGCTATCTGTCTTTATAATAATAATAATAATAATAATATTTGGATAATTTGTATAGCGCCGTTTTGTGAAAAATCACCTCAAGGGCGCTGTACAAATCTTAATTTCTACTTAATATTAATTCTTAGTTCATATAAATATACTACCTGGCAGGTCACTTCTGGCAGGACATAATCACCATATTATTTGAATAACGATTCAAGTATACTATTATTTTAGTAACGATACTATTACTAAGTATTAATCACCGCGTGCTCTATCCGCACTGAGACCTCTATTTTACACATCTGATAGTATTAATACGCTAAGCCGTCTTCTGTACACGATTCGTTAGATCGCCGTGTGGGGCGCTAATGTCCGCAAAAACAATACTGGTAATTTTCGCTCACACGTAAAAAGGTTTGAAATTTTATTCTGATTAAGCTTACTTTACGATTTATTCACCATGTCCCTTTTGACGTGTGTTTCGAGACTAAACTAGTTTATATGGTTATCTTTGTGCAGGTAAGGTAAGGTAGGTGTAAGCCAGATTATGACATTAAAGTGTTAATATGAATTCAGGTTTATAAAACCTTTTAAACTTATTTCCACTATTTCATTTTGACCGGACTTCTTTCACCTTGCGACAGGTATCTTCAGACTGGTAAAATTGAAAGTAAATATATCGTCGCCGTCGATCATAAGGTCACTTACTCACAAATTGACAGCTTTGAGGTAGTAAGTGTTTTATGATTGCATTTTTAAATGTCTATTAATGGGTGATAATATTTTTTTCAATAATTATAGTTGTGTTAAATAGTTTTGAAGCAATATAATAATGGCATAATCAGATCTGTAAATTTCGTTGACCTTAAGAGGTTCAAACCGGTGCGGTCTAAATAATTTTAAAAAACAGTGGAAAAAAGTTAAAATTTTTGTATCATGAAATCATTAAAATGGAATTCCACCACGATTTAACAGTTGCAAAAGTAGAAATAACATAAATTCCTTTGTGAGTACGTAAGAACGTACTTCTAAATTGGAACTTACGGATGTGTTCAGAAAATTATGAAATTAAAAAAATTATCTTTTCAATAAAGTACCTACCTATAATGCAGGCATTATTCTATATTTTAAATGGAACTAAAAATAATTATTGACAAGTCAAGTGACATCCCGTGATTTTTCACGAGTAACGATAGTTATAAAAAATAAAATAATAATAAATAAAGTGTTATTATAAAGAGCGGTGGGTGCAATACTCTGTCTGCCATATAAATAACTTTTACGGCGGCTTTAGGAAAGAGTTATGCAATGAACGAATTTCAGGTTTGTTATACATCTATCAGATACTTTAATAAAATTGGCAAACATTCGAAAATAGATTAACTTATTTTATTGCGCTATGAGTTCCTAAAAGGCTTCGCAGCAAACTACTTTCTTCATTAGTATCCATAGGTGCCGATGCGTGGGACTCGTGCCTTTGGCTGCCTAGTACGTACTTACCCGAGTAATTTAGTCGGTAGATGAGCAGTGAGCAGCTCCTAGCCGCTAGCCGGTACTCACCTAGCCAGTACCTACACTGCCCGGTACCTACAGAACACGAAACAGATGCTCCCAACTTTACTGATTGGATTAACAGGGAAACACTTTATCCTAGAACCAACCGCTTGTCCTAACCCGACCTTACAGTTTCAATTGGAATCTACAGGGAACTACCGTTTACATAACTAACTAACCATCACGCTGTTTCCCCGTAGGAGTAGGCAGAGAGGACTGACCGCCATATAACTCTGTCTTGGCACACACTCCTTGCTTCATTCACATTCATACATCGTCTCATACATACTCTTCTGTTATTCTGACTCTTCACGTGACCCGATTCAAGTATTTGATTTACTTGATCGTGCCGTGTCTTTCTCGGGCGTCCTCAACTTTTTCTTCCATTCACTTACGCATCATATATTCTTTTCACACTCCTTTCTTCGTTCATTCGCTCTACATGCCCAAACCATCTAAGCGTCCCTTTCTTGATCCTATTCATTACGTTCACATCAGCCTTGAATTTTCTTCCTTTGTCAGTTCCATGCCTCACTGCCATACATCAGGGGTGGTATAAGCACTCCATTGTGGACTGCTAGCTTCGCTTCTTTGAACAATTTCTTATCTGCGCCAACAGCGTTAACTTGATTATAGTCGTATTAAAAATATGTAAATCAAAAACTTATTTTACTAACAAATTAAATTTCTAGGTAGGCTATGTGATCTCAGAGTTTTACGAAATTTGAAGAAATGCCGATTACCCAATCAATTAAATATAAATAATTATTTTGTGAGTGCGTGCGACCGCACGAGTGTGAACTTTTCAAATTTGGATCTCAATTTTTTTGTGTAAAAATCTTTTCAAATCTCCTGATATAGTCTCCCTATTGTGTATGTTAGCAGACATTATTCTACATATGAAAAGGGTGGATTAAAGCAACTCACATTTTTTTTTAGCAAGTCAAATTACATCCCGTGATTTTTCACGGATAACAAGTTATATCTCAGAGCAATAATATACTAGGAGGGATCGCTAGTGTAGTCAGTATTGATGATTTTTGCCTGACTGGGGCGTGGCTAGGGTATTTATACATACAATCATAGCACATGTCGACATAATGTTTTTGTTTATTTGTATAACCACTTTTTCACAGTATTGTTATAAACATAAATGTAGGATATAACCTAAAAAACCGTTGAGTTCTTTCCTGTTATGTCGCATAACAAAACGCAGTGGGCGAAGTGGACGGGGACGCGGGAGACGGAGAACAAGCTGACATACCTAAAAGCGGAGCTATATTGTGTGAGAACTTGTCTTATCTCTTTCTCTCTCTCACGGTTTACGACGTAAAATTCGTATAGGTTGGGTAAAAATGTTTAGCTCTCTCTCCATATATATTCTTGCTCTGAGAGTTATATTACCAAATGTTCAAATAAAAATTGTGAAAAACTACATTGAGCACACTTCACGGTTAGTCACATTCTATATTTATTTATACCTACCTCGTACTAATTAGTAACTATAGACTAAAACCATAGAAATTGTGATTCTATAAAAATTGCTTTCGTACATATTTACATGGTTATCCGTGCTGAATGCCAAAATGGACCCTGGCAGCTCAAATATGTAAAATAGCGACACCACCCCTTCACAGATAAGTTTGTAGATCTGTAGCGTGTTATCGAAAAAGTAATCGTTTTAACGAACATGTTGGTAAATTAGAGGTATGCGCTCTAACCTTTATCTCATTCTCATAAACGACGAATTTGACCAGAAAAGACCTTAAATAAATTTGTCTGCCTTTTTTAAATGTAAGGATATTTTCAACGTTAACTTTTCTACCTAATTTGTTATTCTATCTTTATTTATAGGTCAATTAGATCCTCGTTTTACCATTATGCTGATTTTATTTGTGCTGCATGAACGTTCGTACTATCTCACATTTTTTAAAGCTATAAAACCTTTGAAACATCAAATACTAAAACATGCTTATGGGCATATAAAATGTATGGGTCTGTGAAGTCTGTGTTACTCCTACACCATCCTTCATTCCTGCTCCTTGCGCCTGTTCTAAGCTATTCACTAAAACTGTTCTGCTTTTATAGCGCATACTTAAATCCAAAATGCCCATCAAATTTTGTACGCCTTCCAATATTAAACTCTGGGAAATTTCATGTACCATATTTTTTCTCATTTATGGTAATATTTGTCTTAATAATAATAATAATAACAGTGAACTTATATAGCGCAGTTTTGTGATATTTCACCTCAAGTGCGCTTCATACTAAATTAATTATGCTAATAAGATTAACTAACAAGGAGAAAATAATACTATCTAATATCATGATCGTTATCACAAATCATGAGAGAAAAAGGTTCCGATATGGGTATAACAGTGCATGTGTACATCAACAGATTAAAACAACAATTTACCAGAAGCTAAGGGTAGGAATAAAGACCTTGTTCTAGCCTGATCCGCTACCTCTTTGATTCTGCTAAGTTGTTGATTATTTTGTGAATATCGCACTATTATTCCATCGACTGAAGCCAGTTGGATTATGACACGTTCAAATCAGGAATGTCGTGGGGAGGCAGACAATGGGGAAGGGGAGATAAATATTGGAAAGTATCTTCTATTCATTAATTAGGTGTTAAATAATATAAATTTAAAGCCATTTCGAGCAACGTGTTGAAACGTCGTACTTTTGAGCCCAGCGCATCGATCCATAGATCTATCTTCTCTGCCTCAAACATTGTCAGTTCTGGAGATCGCGTGTGCGATTTTCCGTTGAAATACCAATGGAGCTATTTATTCGTTTGATTGTCCCAAGTGGGCTTTTACATGAAAAAGTACATTTAACGGTGAAAATTATTTGCTTATATACGAGGCCTGTTCAAAAGAAAAGGTGAATTTTGAATTTTCGCCGGCTGTGTACATTCGATTATCGATTTTTTTTGTTATGTTGGTACACATATGTTTATCATATGTTAGCATTATCAGCCATTTTGGATTAGTGGTTTGTTTTTGACAACTGGAAAGGTTAGTCACGTTTTTGTGTGTTCTTCGATTTTTTACTTTTGAAAAAATGGATCAAAGAATAAAATCCATGATATGTTTTTCCACAACTCCAGGACGCTCATACATAGCCATGTATATATTTTTTATTTAAGGAGAAAACACAGATACAGACAGTAATTCATAAAAAAAATATATACATTCACTGGAGAATTCGCTTGCATCCTAACTATTTCTCACGGATTAACATAAGTAGCAGATAAATAAATCTTAACAGATCATTTTTATATTGATTAAAGAGATAAAATTTGAATTTTTTCGAGTAGTTCTCGTTGGTATATGAAAGGCAGTAAGGTTCAGTAAATCGGAGCATTTAATTGGCAATTTCATAAATAAAAGTCTAGTCGAAAATGACTCTCCGATCTGAATGTTTTAATAACTTGAATCATTTCATCAAGTAGTTATTTATTTATTTAGGTCAATAACCATTTACAAACATTAGTATATATCCACAAACCATTATTCTAGAAACACATTAAACACAGTGATTATTCAGCAAAAACAAAGCAAAGAGCATGCAGATAGAAACTTACAATACAAAACGTACGAAAAAAACATTATAATTAAAGTTATTCACTTATTTAACATAATATTCTTCCATACATTAGTTTTCATTTGACCCGGGGACTTGTTAAAGTAGACGACTATTTCACAGTACTCGCTACCAGATTTGTTTTTGTAACCCCAGTATGAAATAGGACATACAGCCTAGTGGTTCTAGTGGAGAAGTTATAGTTTATGTTTTCAATGGGCAGATTGAGTTTATACTCAATATTTCCAAGAAATTTGTGTTGAATTTCTCAACAAAGTCAGCAGAGTGGATTATATAGTAATGTTTATGTTTGCTGCTTAGAAAGTCAGTTTCAGTTCGTTAACAATTATAATAATCGAACTAATAGCTCGAGACTTCAAGGTTCGAGGAGTGTAATCCGAATGGTTTACCTTCCTCGGCGGCGGCGTGTTGGACGCCACTGCCCGGGGCAGCCGTGGGAATCGTGTTCAATTATTATACGAAACGTGCGTCAGCATAAAACACAAGTGCGCCAGACACCACCCCACCGCACTGCTCTCTACTCGCTGCTCACTGCTCACTGCTCACTGCTCACTGCATACCTCTACACTTACTCACACTCGGGATCGTGGATGAATCTTGTATATTTTTTACATTGTACAATACGAGCTCTGTGCATACAGTCATGCAGGAAGTCATACTGTGAGGACCTCGATGCACCATAGAAGAACACAATGAATATACCAACTACTGACTAACTATAAAAGAGGCACAATTAAAAAAAAAATATATATATTTATTGGAAATGATGTGTAGGGAGTAATAGTTTTCTAATTTTGAAACTGTCAATTTGTGGTGGACCTCCATTTTAATAGTACTAATTTTTTAAAAACTATATTACACTAGTTTTTATTTAAGACCTGACCGGTTTCATCTTATGACGGGCATCTTCACACCGGTACAATTTTAAGTAAATCTAAGGCATATATGCCAATTAGTGTCCGGAATGGACGCTTATTGAGTTTTAAGTTTTGGTATTTTCGGTTCAGTCATCTGGAATAAACTTCCCCCAAAACTTGCCAACATACAGAACCTAGCAGAGTTCAAACGGGTCTTAAAAAATAAATTGTTTAAAAATCCTACATACAAAAAGTAACTTCTTAAAATTTAATTTCTTTAAAAACGTTCTTAATTTGCTTTGTTTCAGTTTTCTCCTCACTTGTACTCTGGCAACTCAATGTCCTTACAGTCTTCTGAAAACCCTATACTCATTGTCTTAACTTATTTATTGTTCTTTTGTTATTTGTTATATTTTCACTGTTTGCATTTTTAGAATCGTTTACTTAAAACACTTAAATATTAATGTTTTTAAGTACCAACATGTTAACTGTCCTCAATATAATTTCCTTTTCTTTGCTTTAACAAATTTGCTATTATAATATGAATTTTAGACCCTAAGCTTCTAGTTAACTGTATTTTTAATATGTTGATGTACGCATGCACTGGATTACCCATATCTAAACCTTTTCTCTCACGATTTATGACAACGATCTTGATTTTAGATAGTTTTAATTTGTATACATATTATATATCGTTTTCTCCTTGTTAGTTAGTCTTATAATATAATAATAAATACGGACAACGAACCCTGGAGTATAACGTGCCCAAAATGTTTAATATGTTACCAAACAATATAAAAAAATGTGAATTGTTAACAGGAGTCAGATATATTATGCTGAAAAAATGGCTCCTAAGTAGAAATGCCTTATATTAGGCGCTTATATAAATATGTACTATCTACTGTGTATACTTAATATATTGTTGTACTATATTATGCTGCACAGTGCATGGTATGGTGTAATATCAGTTATTATCAGTATATTATTAGTTTCTTAAGATGTGTGAATTTTAATCTTAGAGTTTATAGAGTGGTATCTATCCAAGGCAGTGTAGTCAGTTTTTGATGATTTTTACCTGACTCGGCGGACCTGGGCGTGGCTAAGACTAAGGCTAGTTTATTTATGCATCCATTCATAGCACACATAATGTTTTTGTTTTTATTTGTGGGCGGAGTCGCCGTAGACGCAGGAGACGGAAAACATGCTTACATACCTAAAAGTGGTACGATATTATGTGACAACTTGTCTTGTCTCTTTCTCTCTCACAGTTTACGACGTGAAAACCCGGATAAAGGGATTTATCGTAAATTTGTATATGTTGAGTAAAAATATTTACCTATCTCTTCATATATCGTCGTCAACGGGAAAATACCTCCCCTGTGGTCAACTTTACAAAAATGAGTTAAATATGACATTGCGTAGAGTTTCAATTTATACTTCAAGTTTTAATGATTTTACTGGTGAAAATAAATTATTGCATCTAAAATTACAAAGCGTATTTTTGATGTCCTAAAAAAACAATCAGTAACTCTCAAAAATCAGTTTTTACTTCCTCCTTAATAATTACGTTTTTTGACACACGGGAGGTATTTTCGCGTTGACGACCAAATATTCTTGCTCTGAGGTGATAATCTAACGGTCATGCTGCTATGCTTGACACCTTATCATAATTTGATCAAATGCTGAAACAGGCCGAGAATCGGTGGTTAACGGGAGCTATTATTTGAAGTGGTAACGGTAAAAAAATAATAATGGCGCTAATTATCGATTTGCGACAGTGTAAAATGTGACAGTGGTTCAAACCACTTGGCTTAAGTTTGCTTGCATAAAAAGTGGAATAACGCCTTCCACCTTAACACAGGCGATACTATTTTGACCTTAAAGCGAGAACCTAATATCATTATTATTGCTGGAATAAATCGACTTCATATTAATTAGGGTTTGACAGCACTCGACCTAACTGTACGAATGACAATAAATAAATAAATAAAATACAACTACTTTCCACAACTAATTATTGAAGATTTTTCAGCGATAATACCAGAGTAGCATGAGCGTCGAGGCGATATCAGATGTGAAAACACCCGGCCGAACTGCCCTTAAAACATCGAAAACTCTGCATTATTAACGCTATGCCAATTACTGACATGCGATGTCAGAACATGGGACAATTCTTTGCGATTGCATGACACATACGTCATACATTGTATTGTCATTTAAAATACATTTTAGGTATTTGAACCCGCCACCTCTGGAGTCGTAGCCGAACGTCTTGACTACTTGACCACGGAACATTGAACTTGTGCAGCGCAGTTTTGTCATATTTCGCCATAAGTGCGCTTCATACTAAATTAACTAAGCTTGTAAATATATATATATATATATTAATTTCCGTTCTATTCCGTTAAACTACAATTAAGTAGTATGGCAACAGGATTTTAAATACATTAGAAATACAAAATAAAATATAATACAATTGAAATACAATAGAAATACAATTGAAATACAATGTAAATACAGATTATCTTATTATTTAAAAATATACTTACTATTAAAATATTGGAGTAACAATGTATGGAGAAAGAGCTAATTATTTTTACCCAACCTATACAAACTTGCGATAAATCACTTTCTCCGAGTTTTTACGTCGTACACCATGAGAGAGAAAGAGACAGCAAATATGTAATACACCGCTTCTATGTACTGTCACAATGATCTTGGACTCCTGGGTCACCGCGGGACTCCGCCCACATTTTTTATTATGCCACTAAACTTGACACAACTAAACGGTTTTTTAGGTTATATCGTATATTTTTATTGATAACAATACTGTGAAAAAGGGGTTATACAAATAAACAAAACATTATGTCGACATGTGCTATGAATGGATGTAAAAAGGTGTGTCCATGAAAACCCTAGCCACGCCCGAGTCAGGAAAAAATCAACAATCCTGACTACACTGTTTCGCAAAGCTATCTCTCCTGGTATATTATTGCTCTGAGTTCTAGTATTATTATTGTATTTTTGTTCTTATTTCTAATTTTGTAACTGTTAATTCATGGTGGAATTCCATTTTAATGATTTAATAAAACAAATTTAAAACTTTATTCCACTTTTTTAATTTTTTGACTGGACCGGTTTCAGCCTATAACGGTCTGAAGATGGCTGTTATAGGCAGAAACCGGTTCAGTCAAAAAATAAAAAAGTGGAATAAAGTTATAAATTTGTTTCATAAAAGTATTTTTGTTCATTTCTTTTTCGTACATATACGGGAGGCGTTTTTTAACAGATCCAAACTACGTATACTAAAATAATCGTCATGTTCATCCCCTTTTCCCAATCGGGGCGGGGACTCATGCTTTAACAAGAAGCCTCAAGGCGCCCCTAATTGCCCTTCTTCGGTGGCCTCGGTCCACAGCAGGCCCAGTCTCTCTTCGCCCAGTTTCTGCTTTTCCCAGCTTTTTCCGAAGCGACCAGCATTATCGATTATTACATTCATTCGATAATCAATATCATCCCTTTATCCTCATTAAATTTATCATGTCGAAAATTGTATCGTGCAAAAAACTATTTTATTTTATGGAATTTTAAAACATAATATAAGTAGGGTTATTTCTGATTTATATTTGTTAAATAAATGAACACAAAGGAACTTTATATCGTAAGTCTTTGAGTATTGGTAATTATCGACAGCTTATGCATATGCTTGTGTTTTCTATATTTATCATTGTCTAGAAACATGAACAGTTCTATACCTATATTATAAACTATCTCTTTATTATTATGATATTATATTTTCGCAGAGAACAATCTCTTTGTGGTTTGACACATTTAAAGAAATGAAAAAATAACTTTGTATTATACCACGGATATTATTTTAATTTTTATGATCGACCGGTTTTGCTTAGCCTAAGCATTATCTAACAAAAAAGAATCTGTTCCTTTGTTATAATTCAAAAGTTATTCTATTGTTTTCTCATTGTTCTTTTATTTTATTTTAATTTTTTTCTCCCTTTGTATGTAAATAAATAATCGCACACTTTGTATTTTTTGTTATTTTAATTTTGTACCCTGATGATTTTTAGGCTAAGCGAAAGCGGTCGGTCAAAAAAATTAAAATAATATCCTTGGTCTTGTACAAAGTTATTATTTTATTATGATATTATAATTTATTTGTAATATACTTATCTTCTACTTATCTAAGCACATTCTTATTTATTATTGTATTTCTCGATTTCGTAATATTTTATCATCTGTCGTGACTCGTAGCGCTTATTCATTGAAATAATGTAAATTCGTACTTAGTCGGAAATATAAATGACTAACATACCACAAATAAATAGGACGGTTAATATTTTCCTTGTTTCCGACACGTATAGTTGTGTTAATTTTTTAAAAGATGCAACACAATGAACGTTTGATAGAAACTGAATTTATCTATTTTTCCTTTGCAGCTGAATTCCGGCAAATATTGAAAATAATATCTCGATACTTTTCGTGGACAATGGATCGAACGAGGATCTGATACAGCCCAGCCAGTCAGGCCGTCTCCTAATTCAAAATTGGTGGAATTTTACATTTCCACGTTACAATTAGAAAAAACATTTATATTTTAAAGACTTTGATTTAACACGTTCATTACAGACACGGGGCGTCGCGCGTTGACAGCCATGTGACCGGTATGCGCACAACGTGCCACGCGCGTTCTGCCGCCTCTTCGCTTTGAACCGATCTAAAACAGACGCAGCCATGTGGTTTTGAGTCTTTCCATAGGGAAACACGTCACTGTTCGTCAGTTTGAATTGATCCATCATTCATATGGCATTAATATGTACGAATTTTAGTTAACAATGAACGTGTCAGTTTGCATTTTCAAAATTATTGTATATTTTATAGACTCACCTTCTCTGTTGCAACTCATCCAGTTCAACATTCCTTGCCGTAGACTCAATAACAAATGAATTGCTGTTCCTCAATCATCACTCCACTAATTATGGGTATCATTCTCCACTGTCCAGAATGTCGAGACTTGTTAACTCAAGCCATGGTCTTGAAATTTTTGGTCTCAGTCTAAATGATTTTTGTCATTCTTTACGACTCTACCAAAACTTTGACTTGACCTTGGCTTTGATTTGAATGTTCTTTCTTATGTATATTTTGTCCAATCTTGTCAATTTCTCTGTTGCTCTTTTTTCCCATTTCGTGTTTTGTATTTTTTTTAATTGGACTTTAATCCGTTAGTTTTTGAATAAATAAATATTTTGAACTCAGCGTGCGGACAATGTCAACCACAACCGCATGTTTAAAGCGGAAAACGTTAAAATCTTAGAGCACGGGGATGATTTACCTTATTTGTGGGAGTCGAGTACGAGCGAAGAATGGAGGGCATCACATAATAATACTTATTATAATGAGCCGTAATTTCATGGCGAGGGAACTTCGTGCACTTTGTGGCTTGTGGCTACTACTTTAAAGGCTGCAAGAATTCACTCACAGCCAGTAATAAGTACTTGAAGTAGTGCATTCCTCTCATTAACGGGAGGCGTTCCCGCGAGGGCCCCGCGAGGGTACCTGCGCCCGCCTACAGCTAACCACTCTGTAAGGCCGGAGCTGGTAGGTTCCTGGCTCCTCGGTCCCGCCCCGGCTGAGAATAGAGGGAGACGGTTGAAGTAAGAATATTTATGGAGAGAGAGTTATTTTTTTTACTCAACCTATACACATTTGCGATTAATTACTTTCTCCGGGTTTTTACGTCGTACACTATGAGAGAGAAAGCGACAACAAAAGTTTTCCCAAAATATCACACCGCTTTTAGGTATGTAAGCATGTTTTCCGTTTCCCGCGTCTCCGCCCACTTTTGTTATGCGACAAAACTCACCAGTTTTTGAGGTCGAATGCTATATTGTTGTTGATAACAATACTGTGAAAAAGTGGTTGTACAAATAAAGAAAACATCACGTCAATACGTGCTATGAATACATGTAAAAATAAATCCAAAATGAGTTAAATACATCACTTTTCACAGGCTTTTTCAACAGTTTAAAATTTTTTTGACAGCACGTTAGGATTATTGAATTATTAAGTATAAAATACATTATATTAACTATAAACTTCCATTATTATTTAAGCAAACGTTATGCTATTCGTTTTGTAAGATATTCTGAATCTATAAATCATTTAATATTATTTTTGAAATCGTTTTGTTATGCGAACGCTTTTTGAGGTTATATCCTATATTTGTCCGTTTGTAAAAAAAGGTGTGTCTATGAAAACCCTAACCACGCCTGCTGAGAGTAGTCAGGCAAAAGTCATCAAAACTGACTTCTCTGCCTTGGATAGGTAGGTCTCTATGTATATTAATACTTAAAGAGGAGACGCTATTTTGTCTCCGCTTCGGCGCGTTTTTGCAATCGTGTCCCCGCGGTCAATCCGCTTGGCTCGTACTAAGACTCACGCGTCATCTTTCATACGCTGGCCCTCGAGGCGTTGCGTTGCCTCGTTCAACGACAGAGGAGAACGTACGGGGAGCGGCAACACGAGGTTTTACAAAGGATTAGATGACAGTATTTTCCGCTGAAAACTCGAAGATATTAGATACTTAGTTGGTCTAGGTTAGGAGTCGGCAGGAGCGACTCTTTGCATAGACGTTTGCGGCTCTTCGGACATAAACGCCAATTTCACCTCATCTCAAGCAGCCTTATAACTTATGAGTTTAAAAGCTGCTTAACTTAACTTTACACCTTTCGACACAGATGCTGGTTCACTCCAGACGCAGTTAATAGATTTAAAAAGCAAGGAACTGTGGAGAAACAAATTCACAGATCTGACCAGCCGCTTGGAAAAACTCGAAAGAGAGAAGTCTACTTAAATTTCTCAGCACAAGTGGACAGCTATAAAACAACTGCGTAAAATAGAAACGATAATATTTGATACATGGAATAGTTTGCCTGACTACTGGCTTTTGGTATTCTCACAATCTTTGACTCCACATATATTATATATGCGAACAAACATTCTCAGCTGTGAACCAAATAAAATAAAAACTTAGAAGCAGAATAACGGATGAAAATTTAAAATCATGTATTCAATTAAAAATAAGTAGCTATTTGCCAGATATATCTATCAAAAGCGACGCACGGACACCGTTCTAATTAATTTTTTTAATAAATAATCTTGAACTTTTTTCCCTAAAATCCTATACATATGTATATTAAATATATTATGTGGCTCTCTGGTATCCTGTTTCTCTAGCCCTAGTCCTAGCACTGCACATTTTACATGTTGACATTTTAGTATGTTTTTCATAGAATTTAACGGATAACAGTTAAAAAATCGTATTCACTCAGACATTTTTTTAACTACCCTTACAAAATATGCAGATAAATCACTAGTTGTATTGGTTGTATTAGAATGCTACAAAGTGACGTTTAGCGCTATTTTGGGTGCTGAGCCTTTACATTAATAAAATTTTTAATAATTATCTTTCATCGTATTTTTTGATTTGCCAAATTCCGGAAAAGCTATGCGGCGCCATCACTCGTTCTTTGGCGTATTTCATATTTTATTTTTTCGAAACATTTAACAGATCTATAATAAATAATAAGCAACCTGTATTGATTGGAACAAAATAATAATAGTTAGGATTATTAATCCAATTACAAAATATTCACATGCGTTGGATAAAACAATGTATTCAATAAAAAACAGAAAAAAAAGTACATTACATTAGTCATCACAGTGATTCAAATAGGAAATGAGTGACAAAGCAGCACTGAAAGAAGAATAATCTGAACAAGTGTTTACAAAATGAGAATATGGCAAGTAATACAAAAAAATAGCATAAAGAAATGTGAAAACGAGGAAACGATAAATGGAAAGATTTGGCCAAAGTAGGTGCGAGTAGAAGAAGGAAAAAAGTGTCGGGAAGAAAAGCGAATCAAGCTGTGCAAGTGTAATGAATTTATGAAGTAAAGATTATTTGTTCGCGATTATAATTGACTATGTGAAAAAGTTAAATTAAAGAAAAAAAAAGTTGTTAGTGACATGTAATTTTATATCACGTTAATAAAAATATATAGATTTGTTTTGTAGGTTTGTAAGGAGTCACGGAACATGTCTAAGGGGAGTTTTTTTTTGATTTTACGGTTGCTTTCGTAATCCTCTGCTAACTAGCTGGGGCTTATTCATGTCTTAGGGGAGTAATTTTTTCATAATGGTTATATCATCGCTGGAAAGGCAAAAGGACTTAAGCGACACTTTGGTCAAAAATGAGTTAAGTATGCAGTTTTGATGATTTCTTTTTTCTGCGTCGAACGCTCTGACTCCTTTGATTCTGAAGACTGTTGTGACCCGCTTCAGGTAACTCAGTGAGAGCATCTAGTTACCTGAGACCTTTTTATTTTCAAAATTCAACCAGTGTACAAGTCTTTAAAGTGCTCTGGTGTAAACTTCCCAAAATGGCACTACAACTTTTTGCCTTTCCGGCGACGATATGTTGTGATCGCACGAGGAATTGGTGAATTCATGGCTGCATTCAAATTTGAATTGTCAATTTCTACACGATATTTTGAATGTTTGAAGCCATGCGAAGCCTTAATTTGTGAATAATATGCCATAGTAAATACATTTCATAATTTAAGCCGAGATGAATGCATTCCGGTTGCGACAATGCTTTACGAATACAATGTTATCTTTTCGAATGATAACTCAAATTTTGGCATGCGGTTTTACAATCCATGTTGAAAATGCATTAGCATGAAGAGCGAAGCTTCTGTTCCTAGGCTTGCCCAGAGGCTCGGGAGCTTGTCGCCGCCGACCTTCGATTATGCCCCTCACTCCCCTGTGATGTCACGCTAACTGCATTTCTATGACAAATTTGAGCTTTAGTCTGAACCTTAGAGTAACAATATAGAGAGACCGTCCTAATTATGAGTCAAATCGTTCATACTCGCAAAATATAGCTCTCTCTTTATGCTCGTTTCTATAGACATATGAGAAAAAGAGACAAACAATTGTTATTAAGAACATATGATTTGGGGCGTGCTAAAAACCGTGTAGCCATTTTTCAATATATTACTAACTTCACAGTAGTTTACATGTCAGTCGAATTGACAGACAAAAAGCTTAAAATATATAATTACTTAAGTGAATTTAGTGCAATATAAAAAAAAACGATATGGTTATATGTGCAGTTGTTGGTTGTTTCAACTGAAGTAACAAAGGACCAAAAAAATCAGTTTCCACAGGTATTTATCCAAGAATTCGTATTTTTTAGTTTGACCTCAAATATTTTACATGCTAACCTACAAAACAAGCTAACCTACAATCTTTGCATTATTTGTTTCGATATAATAAACTCCCGTTTAAAATGAGTTTGAATGCATTCTCAATATGTTTTACTTCGAGAGAAATACGGGATTTTGACGTAAATTTGTAAGAATTGGGATTCCCTGATTAGTCCAACATCTGAACGTATCCATGTCTCTTTCTTTCTCATGTAGCAACTCAAAATTGTTCGCGAACAGATAAAGACGGAATAATGTTTATCTTTACGGTTTTCTTCGCATCCGATTGGCTGGAAGCATATACGTCATACCTCCTTTGGTCAATGCTTGGTCAAAAAGCGGCTTCAAAATTTCGCAATGTTAGGTCTCTACGTTACTCTAAGGTCTGAACCATGCGTTGAACGGAAGCATATGACTCCTTCTCTATTCGTATCTAATCAGTTCTTCTTTGACGATTCTTTCATCTATCTCCACATTGTGCGGTTGAAGGAATAGTTCTGAAGAATAAACCTCTGCCTTATCCTACGTGATAGGTCCAGCGTGTAGCGTTATTTGTCCTCGATTTCGAATGAAGGGTACATTTTTTTATATATTTAATTTTAGTGAATATCGCATAAGAGTCCCAATGGTCTGGAGTCAGTGGGACTATGGCATCGCCAATTGGGGTATGTTGTGAAACTGAAGTAGTAGGGAGGGGAAGATGAAGATCGGGAAGAAGAGTATAGGATATAAAATAATTAAAAAACCGTTGATTTATGTCCTGTTATGTCGCATAACAAAACATTGTGGGCGGAGTCGCCGGAGACGCGGGAGACGGAGAACACGCTTACATACCGAATGGTGGTGCTATATTATGTGAGAACTTGTCTTGTCTCTTTCTCTCTCACGGTTTACGACGTAAAAACGTTATTGATTCATCGTAAATTTTTATAGGTTGGGTAAAAATATTTATCTCTCTATCCATATTCTATATTCTTGCTCTGAGGGCGATAGACTTATTCGTACCGCAGTTTGAAGTTACTCTACCTCTGGCCACAAGTGATTATTATTATTACAAATGTAATTTTTTTGTACACCAAAGTGATTACGTCTTTGTATATTCGCATTACCTACTCGTATATCCTCTGATTAGATAAATAAATAATGAAAGTCTACATTTAATAACAAGCTTGAACACGCATTCCTCTCGTGCATTATATGGGTATCTAGACTTGACATTAGTGCCAGAAGGCAGCAAGGTGTTTATTGCTATTTTTTGCCGTGCGTAATGATAAATTATTGGTGTTGGACTTGCTGTTGACTATCTGTAGGTAGCAGGTAGGACTATCGGAGCCAGCAGCTGCCTTCTTGAAGATAAATAAATTATTTCCTGCTAACGAGACTTGGTAATGTAGTTAACTAATGAAGTCCATTTATTACTTATAGAGAAGACGTGAAACGTTTTTTTAACTCTTAAAGTTTATTTTGTAGAACTCCATTTTAATTTTTAGGTTTTTTAATTTTATTTTAACAATAATTATTATTATTTTTAATAAAAAAAATATTTTAGAATTAAAAGCTCTGCGATGTAATTATTTTTACGCGTGACAGCTGTTTCGCCTTCTGAGGGCATTATCAAACTGTAAAAATAATTACATCCCAGAGCTTTTAACTAAAAATTGTTTTCTTTTTTTTAAATTTAAAATAATAATAATTATTGTTTAAATAAAATTAAAAAACCTAAAAATTAAAATGGAGTTCTACAAAATAAACTTTAAAACTATACATAAATAAATTTTATTGGTATATTGATATTGTTTTGTTTAATGTATTCAAATATGTTTATTAAAAATGTCCGAATTCCATGTGGGCGGTAACCAATAGGCTATCCGACATCCTTTAATACATCTTTGTCTCTTTCTATCGGGTCAGTATAAAGTCAACAATACTGACTACACTGTTTCGCAAAGGTACCTCTCCAAGCATATTCTTACTCCAAGGTTAATATAGACACTAATTACACCAAATAATGATATCGCTTCGTTTCCCATTTGGAAATTATTCTTAGTTTCAAGCAATTGTTCAAAAGCAAAACTAGTTTCTTTAGCTAAGCATTATATTTTTAGCAACCAGTCGAAGTTTATTACGAGTTTGAATACCTTATTATCGACATTTTTTTCGAAAAAGGAGGAAACGTAAAATAAAATCTGACACCTACTTCGAAAAAAGTTCATTTAAAAAGGTGTATCTACATTTTGTATACTAGGTGATTTCGATTACAGATTTTTGGCTCCTTTTCAGTACAAATATGTATTTAAAACTCCTCGTTCCGAAGGAGGTTCTAATGTCACCCGAACGAGAGTTTTGTGCGATATCGTATGATAAAAAATATCTGAAATATTATTAATATACTTCTTCTTTAAGTAATGCCATTAAAAAATCACAAGATTATGTCATGAAAACTCTTTAATTATCCAGATCAAATAGGACAACTACATCACCCCCCTTCGGATCGTATATTTAATTTTTACTTTCAGGTACGGGAAGTTAAACAATCAAAACCTATACAAATTTACGATAAATCACTTTCTCCGGGTTTTTACGTCGTTAACCGTGAGAGAGAAAGAGACAAGTCAAGTTGTCACATACTATCGCACCACTTTTAGCTATGTAAGCATGTTTTCCGTTTCTTACGTCTCCGGTGACTCCGCCCACTACGTTTTGTTATGCAACATAATAGGACATAACTCAACGGTTTTTTAAGGTTATATCCTATATTTTTATTTATAATACTACCAATAAACAAAAACTTTATGTCGACATGTGCTATGAATGGATGTATAAATGCCCTAGCCCTAGTCCTAACCACTCCCAGGTCAAGCCGAGTCAGGCAAAAATCATCAATACTGACTACAGAAGCGCTCCCTCCTGTATATTATTGCTCTGAGGTCTACATCCACCCTTCTTCCCTCTCTTGTCGCATTCCCCTCACCCAGATCCACCCCTATTTACTTCTCCGGGGGCGTTCTTACTCTGCCATTTTTTTGCTCATTTTATTTGGAAATTTAATATTACGAAGACTGGTATTACTAATAATAATAATAATAATATTTGGATAATTTGGAAAAATCACCTGAAGGGCCTTGTACAAATCTTGATTTCCACTTAATATTAATTCTTAGTTTATATAAATACCATATACAGCAACATACTTACCTGGCAGGTCACTTCTGGCAGGACACAATCACCATGTCATAATAATTTAGAATTTAGCTGATTCTTACATATATACCATATTTACTAACACCCAACTGTAACATACGTTCGTCCATGCTGGGGCAAAATTTGAATTTTTGTCCGAAATATGATGACGTTTTTGGGTCTGTAACTATCTAAGAATTGCGCAACCTCTATTAAAACGAATAGTCATCAAAATTTTATTGAATATTCTCATTCTCCTTTCAAGAGTGAACGCCGTATACACAATCTTTGTCAAGTACCTCACAGGTTACAGCTTACACCTTACTCTGTGTTTCCTCTCAAGGCTGTTCTGCCGCGGCCAGATCACTATGCGATCACTATCTCTCCTTGGCAAACCAATTAAACCCGCGCGGAGTGCTAGCCAGCCTCAATAGCCTTTGGACGTGAGGACACGGGCTGGAAGGTACTCCTCTGGTACCTGCTATCCTGGTACCTCCTATCTGTCGCTTGGTATCTGATACCTGTCTGAAACTGAGGTATTTAGACGTATTGCAGATGCGAGCTTGACACTGGGATCTGACGGCATAAACGAACGCATTGGCAATCAAAGGTAACAAGAGTAAGTCATTCCTTTGGTGGTATTTTAGAGTAATTGTCTGCGCATTTAGCATCATTGTCTTAGCATCAACGGCCATAGGTAGACTCACTGTACCTAAACGCAATCCCAACACCAATTTCGGAGACCGAGCCTTTGCCGTAGCAGGCCCCACAACTTGGAATAACCTCCCTTCACATTTGCGAAAGATCGACAGCTCAACTGAGTTCAGAGCAAAACTAAAGACACACCTTTTTTAATTATCACACCCACAATAACGTCAATTTGATTCACTAGAGTTTTGATCACTCAGTCCGAGTGCTATACACAGTTTTTATATATGGTTTACTATTACTTACTCCATTTTTTCTACCCTAGGTCCGACAGCACGGGCAACAACCGTTATATATATATGTGTTAATGTCAATATGTTAGTTGTAATAAATCACTGTTTCCGTGTTTTTACATCGTACACCATGAGAGAGAAAGAGACAACAAATTTCTTGGACGGCTTCTATATACTGTCGTAATGTTCTTAAGCTGGTTATTTTCGCTGGTTAACTGCGGGACTCCGCCCACATTTTTTATTTTGCCACTAAACTTGACACAACTAAACGGTTTTTTAGGTTAGATGCTATATTTTGTTGATAAAAATACTGTGAAAAAATCTTCGTTTAAGTGGCTATACGAATACACAAAAAAACATTATGTCGATATGTGATATGAATGGATGTATAAATACCGTAGCCTTAGTCTTAGCCACGCCCATTTGCGCCGAGTCATGTTAAAATCATCAAAAACAAGTCCAAAACTGACTTCACTGGCTTTGGCTTGGGCTACCTCTTGTATACTCTAAGGTTGTAAGTCACTAGTTATAAGTATTAGGCATAAGTTAATATTATGTTAATTTGGCTGTAAAGGCCCCCTGAAGTGATATTTCAAAACGGCGCTATATAAATTAGCCAATTATTATTACTATAATTATTATTTACGCGTACGATTCTCTCGCAAGATCAAACATTCGACGGCAACTATGGTCGAGTGCTAAGACGCTCGACTACGAATCTAAAGGTCCCGGGTTTAAAAGAAAGTGTAAACATGTATTTACACCCCACACATAATAAGATGAGGTATATTCAAAGAAGTTATGTTAGTACAAAGCCCTGTCATTTCCCAAATTTAAAACAGATATTATTTTTGAATATTCATATCTTTATGATTTATTTTTTTCATCTAGTATTTTCACGTTTTTCATACAATTTGATTAGTAACCCGACCGGTAGGATAATAAGCCGCGCACTTTGTTTTCATGTAAATTGAATTCCACGCCATCCTTTGTGCCTGCAGACTACAGGCTACAGGGTACAGGGTACTGGCCACAGGCTACCGGGTGTGTAAAAAGTGTGTATCCTTCCTGCTTCGGGCTGCACAGGGTGGACAGGAATTGCTAATGGAATATTCATTAGCTCTCCCATAATAGACCCTTCTTCACGTGATTACAATAATGTATTGTTTTATTTTGCGGAATTTTCCAGACAGGTAAAGGGTATGCGTAGTCTGTTGAACATTGGATTTAAAAAAATCTTTATTATAGTCCCGATTGCTCCCAACCGTCTGGAGCCAGTGGGACTATGGTATCCACGATCGGGGTACCTATGTTGTGGGGCTGGAGGCAGTGGGGAGGGGAAGGAGATGGGAAAGAGGGAGGTCTGGAAGTACCTGGCTATTCAGATCTGGTTTTTGTCGTGTGATTGCCACCACTTCTAAATGCTGGACGATGACAACCAATTTAAAAGTATGATGATCTTCTCCTTCAGTTAGACGAGAAAGGGCATCCATCCCGGTCGAATCAAGGTTCTTTGGTCGTGAAGCATGACCGGTTATAGATGAACGGTTCATAGCTGTGATTCTTGTTACAATGCGTCATTGTATCTGTTACAAAAGAAAAATGAGAAAATATTTTCACTAATCAAATTTATTCAGTTATTCATTCTGTTATTCATGTGCGGTAAAACCATCTATGACCGTATTAAAAATGTGGATATCCGGAAAGAATGCAAGGCTGACGTGAGCGTTATGAATAGGATCAAGAAAGGGACGTCTAGTTGATTTGGGCATGTAGAGCGAATGAACGAAGAAAGAAGTGTGAAAAGAATAAATGATGCGAAAGTGAATGGAAGAAGAAGTCGAGGACGCCCGAGAAAGACGTGGCACGATCAAGTAAATCAAATACTTGAATCGGGTCATGTAAAGAGTCAGAATAACAGAAAAGTATGTATGAGATGATGTATGAATGTGAATGAGGCAAGGAGTGTGTGCCAAGACAGAGTTATATGGCGATCCGTCCTCTCTGCCTACCCCTGTGGAGAAACGGCGTAATGGTTAGTTAGTTAGTTAAATATATTCAGCGCCTTTTTATTTCCCGCACCGCCACCTTGTTAACATTAATGCCTCTGAGGGCACTACCATCTCCCCAATGCCCCTTTGATGTGGCCTACTTTGAAAATCTTATTTTTTGTACATGGTATGGTCCTACCGTTGAGAGCTCTTCTGTAGCCTCTCTTTCATGATACGTACGTATTTTATGAGAAGAGAAGAGATTATTCAAAGGGGCTCTCATCGGCAGGAACTCCAAATTAAAAAGTTTCTCAAGAATCTATTTCCAACGCCAACCTTCTAAATCACCCAAAGCTATTTTCTGAATTCTTCATTCTTCACTTCACTAATTCCCTTTAGGCCACTGAAGAGACAAATTGGTAGAAGTGTGTTTTGGGCGTGCCCGTGAGTGTAAAGTAAGCTCAATTTTTCCTTACTTGTCAGAAATTGATCAAACATTTTGAAATATCGAAATTCTGTCTTTAAAAAAATATATTATAGTGAAGAGCATAAGACTCCCAACTGCCCCCAACCATCTGGAGCCAGTGAGACTATTGCATCCCCGATTGGGGTATGTTGTCTGGCTGAAGGTAGTGGGAATGGGAAGGAGATTGAGAAGAGGAAGATTGGGAAGGACCTGACTATTTAGATCCGGTTGGTCACTAGTCTCGTCATTCTTAATAAAAACGTACTATTATCAACTTGCAACTTAATCTCCATCATGAGTTATGCAGCTTTGGAATATCCATTTGACTGTATGACAAGGCGCCATATTGTCTGTACCACCTGCGCCCAACCATCTGGAGCCAGTGGAACTATTGCATCCCCAGTTGGGGTATGTTGTATAGCTGAAGGTAGTGGGGAGGGGAAGGAGATGGGGAAAAGAAAGGTTAGGAAGTACCTGGCTATTCAGTTCTTGTCACCAAACTCGGCGAAAGCCATTTCAAGCTGAATGGTGGACTTTCACCTAGGCGATACTTAGAGCATCTACCACTCTCGAACAGATAGTAAATGTCATTGATCTGTCTGTACCTAGGATTTGAAAGGGCCTTGTTTAATTGTCAACATCAGAGTGGTAGATACTATAAGTATCGCCCTGGTGAGAGACCACCATTCAGAATCGAAACGTTGCTTAAAAATATCTTAAGCCGTGTTTGGTGACCAGATCTGAAAAGCCAGGTGCACTTCCCAACTTTCCTCTTCCCCATCTCCTTCCCCTCCCCACTACCTTCAGCCTCACAACATACCCCAATTGGGGATGGCATAGTCTCACCGGCTCTAGACGGTTGGGAGCAGTTTGGACTCTTGTGCGGTATTCACAAAATAAATATAAAAAAAAACAGTTTTCTTTCCAAATTCGTTTAGATCACAGTTCTAGTGGTTATCTGTTTAGTGTCTTCGGCTATTTTCCGCGTTCTTCAAGGTGTCACTAACGTCACTAATTCCCTTTAGGCTGTCCTTGTCACGCGTCTGTGGTGTGTTCTGACTGACACCCACCGGCCTACGGACCCGCAGGCATCGGTTCGACTCTCCGCGGAGTCTATTTTGGTATAACCGCTCGCTATGTGATCTCAATTGCCGTTAAAAAGACAGATTGCAGAAGATTCTACCGATGTATTTGTATTATTACACGGACTACTTAGGTAATTATAACCAACTAGTTAATAATAACAGTGAACTTATTTAGCGCAGTTTTGTAATATTTCACCTCAAGTGCGCTTCATACTAAATTAATTAAGCTTATAAAACTAACTAACAAGGAGAAAATAATATACATATAATATGATACAAACTAAAACTATCTAAAATCATGATCGTTATCAATGTTATTTTTGAGTACCTAGTGTGGTACCTATCCATGTCAGTGTACTCAGTTTTTGATGATTTTTACTGGACTCGGCAGACCTGGGCGTGGCTAAGACTAAGGCTAGGGTATTTATACATCCATTCATACCACATATCGACACAATGTTTTTGTTTATTCGTATAACCACTTTTTCACAGTATTGTTATCAACAAAAATATAGCATATAACCTAAAAAACCGTTTAGTTGTGTCAAGTTTAGCGGCATAATAAAAAATGTGGGTGGAGTCCCGCGGTGACCCAAGAGATTATGATCATCGTGACAGTACATAGAAGCGGTGTATTGTATTTGTTGTCTCTTTCTCTCGCATGGTGTAAGACGTAAAAACCCGGAGAAAGTGATATATCGCAAGTTTGTATAGATTGGGTAAAAATAATTAGCTCTCTCTCCATACATTGTTACACCAAGGTTATCATAAATCATGAAAGGAAAAGGTTCAGATATGGGTATAACAGTGCAAGTGATAATAATTGGTATAAAATAATAATTGGCTGATTTCTATAGCGCCGTTTTCGTGAAAGAAATATCACCTCGAACGCGCTTTACAACATAATTGACATAATCTACAACTTCAACACTAAGCCTACAACTAGTGACTTACAACTAACATATTTACATTTACAAATATATGTCATGGTTGTTGCCCGTGCTGTTAAAACCTTGAGTAGAAAAAAGGAATAGATCAATTATAGTAAAACTTAGGAATAAGCAATAGTAGGTACTTTATTGGGTAGGGAGGGATTAGAAAAGATTATTTTTTAAATTTGATAATTTGAATAAACATCAGTTTCAAATTTGAAAAGTTCACGCTCGTACGGTCCTACGTACACACAAAGGAAATTATTTATAGTTAGTTGGTTGCTTGTTTAGGGCGTCGTACACGAATGCTGAAAGCATAAATGTTTTGTTTTTACTTTTATCACTACCGCTGAAATATAAAAGTAACTGATTTAACCTGTTCTTGAAATAATGTTTAAAATCATAATATCGTCGCCAGAAGGGCAAAAGGGCTGAAGCGCCATTTTGGGAAGTTTACACCAGGGTACTTTAAAGTTTTTTAAAGTCTTCAGTACCTGGTTGGATTTTGAAAAAAAAAATTAACTCGGGTAACTTAATGCTCTCACTGAGTTATTTGAAGCGACAAAAAGCTAAAAAACAGTTCTAAACTTGTGCCGCTTGAGTCAAGTTTTCTCCCAAATGGACAGTATGTATAAGATGCCATATTTAATTATTTATTATCACTCTAATGAAAGGCTCAGAGCGTCTACAAAAAGTCTTCAGAATCAAACGTCAGAGTCAAAGCATTCCATTTATCATAGTTTAGGTTAGTATAGTAGGGTGAGGTTATAATTTAAAAAAATCGTGGTACCTGAATTAATTTAGTTAAACGATTAGATGCGCTCGCTGCACATTCAGCAATCCTCTGGACACGCGATGATCTCTTATGCAGAGGTACTTACTCTATCAATTAATCTGGGATAAGCTTAGTACCTACTTGTTTAACCTTTATGTGACTAAAAGGGTACCCGGGTACAGTTTTCAGCTTTTTTTCAGTTTTCAACAAAGATTTTTTAATGTTCCAGTAAGTCTAACCGGCTGAAACTTCCTGACTTCTCCACAATAGTGAAAATGAACAATTGAACATAACCGTTGGATATGTGGAGGGTGGTATGTTAGCGGAAAACGAATAAGTATAATTTACAACTTCTGATGACTGACAGAGTAACCGGGTACCCTCATGTGTTTTATACGGAATTCGAAGCTTGTTCGTATTTATTAATCATTTTATCTTATTTAAACGATAAATATGATGTACTGCTGTGTTCAAAGTACATTACCTGTATCCTTAATCCTATTTTTAATCACATATTTAATTGAAAACCCCAAGAAAAGATGGTACTGGGTGAAATTCCTATCCACTTCCCCAAGTATTGAACTGAGTCGAAATATATTACGTCATAAAAGTGGTCCAGCAAACTTCAGCAAATGATATACTGTAAAAGAAACCTTCAAATCAATTTTAAAAAGGTGTAATTTTCTTCAGTCACATAAGGGTTAAAGCACGCATTTGCTCTTGGCTGGTTGAATGCTTGTAAATTCCTGCATTATTTATTCTAGAATAACGCGAACCTGCCGTAGATTTAATTATCGGCATTCACTCGCCGTGTGCACTCGATCTCACGAAACTAAGCTGGCATTACACGGTGGGTAATTCAGATGCCTGTTTAAAAACGTTGCCAAATCGCGTGGTTTCTCTCACACATGTGCTGGTTATGGTAGTGAGGGTTTATGACACTCCGTATTCTATCGCATATGTTTATTAGACATTGGACTAGAAATTACTAGATGGGACCGTCCTTATTATTATTTGAAAGACACAAGTCGATATCTGATGAGAGAACGGCGTATTTTTCAATGCACACATAGGCCTCCGTGGTCAAGACGCCCGACTACGAATGCAGAGGTTGCGGGCTCAAATTCCTGCATGCATATTTTTTTATATATATATATATATAGAAAGACAAACATTCCCGGGATACGAATAACTTGACAATGTTTGACAAACTCCTACTACCGTCATAACAAGCGGAAGATGTTGCTTGTGCATGATGGAGGACTTAGCTAGCAGAGAAATCGAACCCACGACGCCCGGCTGGTAATCCGACGCGTTTGTCCACTCAGCTACTAACCGGTCGATGTATGGACGGGAACGAACGAACGAACCAACCGAATGATGTGAATCGATGTATGTTATTTCACGTTTAGTTAACTCTAAGTATCGCCCTGGTAAAATTTCCATTAAAAATTACTTTAAAAATACCATTGAAATACCATTAAGAATCGAAACGTTGCTTTAATAATAATAATAATATAATAATATTTTTATTAAATTTCTTATACATGACAAATTTTTTGAACTTAATGCATATAAGAAATAAGTTAATTTTTTTACAAAGTAAATACAAATTATAGTAACAAAAAATAAAATTTCAAAAAAATAAAATTTCAGGCAGTGGTTATGATCAGGTCAATGAGGAGAAACTCTTTCAAGAATCAATAGGATTTCACTTCTGAATCTCTCCTCACTGACATGAAATAAGTCGATATCGGAAGAGATTTTGTTCAGGAGCAAAATACTTCTCCCCACCGGCAGAACCATTGGCAGGTTGGTCCTACAGGCAGGAAGATAGAATAATCTATGAAGACGCTGTCTTAGATAGTCATCAGGAACATAGAGACTTACGCGCTCCAAAATAGCAGGGTTTACAATATAGCCGCGCAGCAGTCTGAAGAAGTGAGTGGCGGCATACCCCTCTCTCCTGAGCTGTAAGGAGTGAAGTCCGAGCGTGCCCAGGAGAAAGTTCGTTGGGTAGAGCCACGGGTAGTGGCCGTACTCCCTCATGTATAAAAATCTCAGGAACTTTTTCTTGACCCTCTCCAAGATGAGGGAGTACCCCACCTTATGAGGATTCCAAATAATTGAACCACTCTCCAGCCTACTGCGGACCAAAGAGAAATAGAGTGTTCTCAGAGTTCGGGTATCCCTAAAAACTCTGACGGTTCTGAGAACAAACCCTAACATTTTCAATGCCGACTGGCACACCCCTTCGATATGAACACGAAATGCAAGCTTACTTTCGTACACAATCCCAAGATCCTTTATAGTGGAAACGCGTTTGAGATTATGATCGAGCATAGTGTACCTGTGGTAGGTGAGACTAAATGCTCTGGTAAAAGAAAGGACTACACATTTCGAGATATTGAAATGAAGCTGGTTTTGTCGACTCCATTCAGAAATGTTATCGACGTCAGCTTGAAGAAGCAGGCAATCCTTAATACTTCTTATTTGTAGAAATATTTTAAGGTCATCTGCAAAAAGGAGAAAGCTAGAAAAACGGATGACTTCGGCAATATCATTAATAAAAATAGAAAAGAGAAGTGGACCTAAGATTGACCCTTGGGGAACATCAGAAAGAACAGAAAACTCAGCGGATTGGAAGATTCCGTGTGTGACAAATTGCTTTCTGTTTTCGAGGTAACTTCTGAAAAATTGAAGCATATGAAAGGAGAAGCCCATTTGGGCAAGTTTGGCGAGCAAGATATCATGATTCACGGTATCGAAAGCTTTGGAAAAATCGTTATATGAACAGTCTACTTGGTATCCACTGTCTAAGGATCTAGCAACATAATCAGTGAATACCATCAGATTGGTTTCAGTGGATCTTCCTCTTCTGAAACCATGCTGTTCAGGTATAATGTACGCGTCAATTTGAGGCAAAATAAATTTATAAATTAATTTTTCAAATAATTTAGCAGGAGCGGATAGTATGGCAACTGGTCTATAATTTTCAATAGATTTTTTTGAGCCATTCTTAAAAATAGGGCAAATTTTGGAAACTTTCCATAATTCTGGAAAAGTGGAAGTACTAACAGCTAAGTTAAAAATAAAACATAATGGTTTTTTAAGAAACTCAGCGCACCCTTTAATAAAAAGTACGGGAACAAAATCTGGGCCGATAGAGTGTGAGTTCTTGAAATGCTTGAAATGGCTTTAGCCGTGTTTGGTGACCAGATCTGAATACCTCTCCCAAACTTCCTCTTCCCATCTCCTTTCCTTCCACACTACCTTCAGCCTCATAACATACCATAGTCTCACTGGCTCTAGACGGTTGGGACTCTTGTGCGCTATTCACTATACAAAAAAACAAACTCCATACTTGATCTCATGTTGGTTTCCCTTGGGTTTATCTTGCATTCCCTGCATCAATGGTTTCAGAATAACTAATTATCAACGTCATATATAACCGGTCATGTGTTAGCTTAATGACCCTGCGTTGGTCCTATCTCTTCTCCCAACCCCAGCCTCTCCTGTCTCAGCGCTCCTGTTCTATGCGACAGCATCCCGTCCTAAGTATTTTAGGATGTGCGCTAATGGTCGGTGTGTACAGAATAAGAACACGCAGAACGCAGCGGCCAATTGATTTATGCCAACTAATTGGAGGAAAATCAGCACACCGCTGAGTGAATTTGGAGTGCAAAGTAATGAATGTAATTTATCAGATTAATTTTACTTTGCATTTCTCATCTTGCATTATGTCGTGAACACACCCAATGTTTTCATTTTGACCATCAGTTCACCCGTACTGAAGACTAAGAATACGACTGTTATTTAAAGATATTGAAAGAAGGGTGAATGCAGGAAACTCCATTAACCGAGGACTGATCGCTGTTGGCGCAAATAAAATAAAAATAATACAGAAGCGAAGCTAGTAGTCCAAAATGGAGTGCTTATACCAACCCTGATGTACGGCAGTAAGGCATGGAACTGGTAAAGGAAGGATGAAAGTAGACTAAATGCTCTAAACAATGGGTCTTTGAGACGTATGTGTTATAAAACTATCTATGACCGTGTTAAAAATATGGCTATCCGGAAAGAATAAAAGCTTAGAGTAACGTAGAGACCTAACATTGCGAAATTTTGTCCGCACTTTTTGACCAAGGATTGACCAAGGGAGGTATGACGTATATGCTTCCAGCCAATCGGATGCGAAGAAAACCGTAAAGATAAACATTATTCTGTCTTTATCTGTTTGCCAACAATTTAGCGTTAGTATCATGAGAAAGAAAGAGACCGGGATACTTTCAGAAGCCGTACAATATGGGTATTCCCCACTGTAATGGTTTCTTATGTGACAGCTAGTAAATATCTCTAAGTTAAAAATATTACGAATCCACTAAAACTCATTTCAAACGGAAGTTTATTATATTGGAACGAATAGTCCAAAGATTAATTACATATTGGTGTAAGTTACTAGTTGTTTTGTAGGTTAGAATGTTAAATATTTGAGATCTAACTAAAAAGACGATTTTTATGGTACATACGTGTGAAAACTGTTTGTTTTTGGTCCTTTTGTACTTCGATTGAAGCAACCAAGTATAGCACATATGGCCATGATGTTTTGCTAGATATCGGACAAAAAATAACTCAAGTTTTTAACTATTTACGCACTTTTGACAGTCCGTTCGCCTGACACTCCAAACCAGAATGAAGCTCGTACAGATCAAATATTGCGGACATGGTATTCAGCACGCCCCAAATCGTGTATTGGTTTCAACAATTGTTTGTCTCTTTTTCTCATATGCGTATAGAACCGAGCATAAAGAGAGAGCTATATTTTGCGAGTTTGTCAACGATTTGTCACAAATTAGTACGGTCTCTTTATATTGTTACTCTAAGAATAAAAGGCTGATGTATGCAAGTATTTAATAGCATATCGTCGCTGGAAAGGCAAAAGGGATGGAGTGCCATTTTGGGAAGTTTACACCAGAGCACTTTTACGTTTTTTTGTTTTTGTTTTAGAATAAAATTCCTAAGTCTTCAGTACCTGGTTGATTTAAAAAAAAATTAACTCAAGTAACTCAATGCTCTCACTGAGTTACCTGAAGCGACAAAAACCTAAAAAAAACACAAACTTTTGTCGCTTGTTAAGCCGTTTGTTTCCCAAATTGTAAATATAATTTTGATGGCTGAAGGGCCGCAAAAGTCTTCAGAATCAAACAAGAGTCAGATCATTCAATACAGAAAAAAAAACTGATCAAAACTGCATGTTAAACTCATTTTTGACCAAAGTGTCGCTTAAGCCCTTTTGCCTTTCCAGCGACGATATATTTTTATCAGTTTTACAATACATTATTTCGCATTGTATTAAGCCTGATTCACACCAACGTCCGGTTCCGCTCAGTGCCGATATTGTTCCGCAAGAAAACTTACGTGTAAAAATACTTACAACGCAGATTTTTTTTTTTTAAACCATTTTTTTGTCACTAAATAATATTTTTAATAATTGATAATTAATAAAAATATTATTTAGTGATAAAAAAATGGTTTTTAATTAAAAAAAATCTGCGATATTAGTATTTTTACACTTCAAAATAATTATTTAACTAAATAAGTAGTTAAATATCACAAAGGTGGGCAGAAGGATATACTGCCACACAAATTTGTCTTGGCACATACTCCTTGATTGATATTCATACCATATCAATAAGTTTTCTTGCGGAACAATATCGGCACTGAGCGGAACCGGACGTTGGTGTGAATCAGGCTTTATCCATTAATTATAATCACAGTAAAAATATGATTTATATATCGCTGTTTTGTGGACCTCAATGCCCTTTCCCTTGGAGTAACAATATATGGAGAGAGAGCTAATTATTTTTACCCAACCTATACAAACTTGGGATAAATCACTTTCTACCGGTTTTTACATCGTACACTATGAGAAAGAAAGAGACAGCCAAATTTCCCAAATTATCACACCGCTTTAAAGTATTGTAAGAGTGTTCTTCGTGTCCCGCGTCTACGTTGACTCCGCTCACACGTTTTGATATGCGACATAAATTGACATAAGTCAATGGTTTTTAGGTTATATGCTATATTTTTGTTGATAGCAATACTGTGAAAAAGTGGTAATACGAATAAACAAAAACATTACGTCGACATGTGCTATGAATGGATGTATAAATACCCTAGCCCTAGTCCTAGCCACGCCCAGGTCTAGCCGAGTCCGGCAATGCTCATAAAAACTGACTACAGCAGCGCTCTCTCTTGTGTATTATTTCTCTGAGCCCTTTTCATTAAATAAGTCAAGTGAAGGATTGAGGCGACATAACGCCCAAAAACGGGGATTTTGCTCGAGATTCATATTTAAATTAATTCTCGACGAATATATCAAATGTGTTCCGAGATTGAACTCAGAATGTAAGTAATTTATATTTTAGATTAATAAAAACTGACCCTTACTATTCGAATTATTAACGTAAAACGATTTCCAAATCGTAAGCAATAAAATAAGCGTTAAAGGTCAGATGGTTTGTTTCTGTGCGATTAATTAGTTACCTCCCGAGATATTTCTAGGAAAAAAATTAAGATTTCTTTCAATTAGACATTTAGTCCTTCTCAAGAGTCGGCGGATCGAGACGTCGGATCTGCGCCTACCGCCAGTTTCAGTTCTTAACTAATTTTGAAGAATGCTCATTGAAAATTTTTTATTTTTACATTTTGACTTTACCTACCTAATGGTAATACGGGTTATTATATAATACTTTTCTACAATTTGATAGAACATATACGAATGCAAATGAATTTGATCCATTTTTTTCTGCTTAGCAAAAACTTATATTATGTAGATTGGTTGGTTTTCAAGGTTTATACCTAATAGACAACGAGAGAAACGTATAATACATACATTTATTCTTTCTTACAACTTACGGCTAACTTATAAACTGACTCAACGCGTAACTTGTATGCAAATTGCAATTAATATCCTTCGATAATATGCAATTTATAAGTTATTGCTAATTAGTTTATCACTTACGACTAATACCGCATAACTAATAAGCAGCCAACCAATAACTGGTAGATGCAATTAAACCTTTACTAGGAACACCATAGATATTATCTTTATATTTACACCTATAATATATCGGGGTATTACATTTAATTGCAATTATTATATATATATATATATATATATATATATATATATTTATAGTTTATAAATATTCATAAACTACAGAAGGTACATTTAATGCGGTATTTATATAAAATTATAGAGGAAAAAACTGCAAGTAATATTATCATTAAAAAAACATAGCTACAATATTTGAGTGTGAAAAGAATATATGATGCGAAAGTGAATGGAAGAAGAAGTCGGGAACGCCCGAGAAAGACATGGCACGATCAAGTGTCAAATCAAATACTTGAATCGGGCCTTGTGAAGAGTCAGAATAACAGAAGAGTAATTATGAGACGATGTATGAATTTGAATGCGGCAAGGAATGTGTGCCAAGCCAGAGTTGTGTGGTAGTCTGTCATTTCTGCCCTCCCCTGCGGGGAAACGGCGCGATGGTTAGTTAGTTACAATATCTACTCGTAAAATGCAATTTTTTAAACGGAATAAAAATAAAAGAACAAGAGACAACCAAATAAAACCAAAGGAGCGAGGCTAGCAGTCCACAATGAAGCACTGATTCCAACCCCGGAGGCATGGAACAGGCAGAGGAAGGATGAAATTAGAATGAATGCTGTAGAAATGAAATCCCTGTGGCGTATGTGTTTTTAAACGATTTCAAGCCCCATGCTATACATCTGAAAAACCAAACTATTTAGGCATCTCGTAATGTTCTTTCACTTCTCGCGGTTAAGAAGAAGGGTGAATGCAGGAAAATCCTCATTGAGGCATGGAACTGGCAGAGGAAGAATGAAAGTAGACTGAATGCTTTACAAATGAGATTCCTGAGGCGTATGTGCGGGAAATGTGGAAATCCGGTAAGAATGCAAGCCTGAAAAAATCGTAGTGAACAAGATTTAGATAGGGACGCTTAGATGGTTTGGACGACACGGATGAACAGAGAAAGGCGTCAGGAGAATATATTTTGCGAAAGTGAATTGTAGAAGAAGTCGGGGACGAAGTGAATCAAATATAAGTCATGTCAAATCATACATAAATTGTGCATAAAGGTCAAACCGCACTAGCTCGTCCCTGCGCGTCAGCGGCGCTGCCCGTCACTTTTCTGTTCGCCGTGCCGCGCAGTGCAGCGCAGCTCTGGTGCGGTTTGCTTCATACAAAACAGTGAAAACATATTTCGTGGTGAAGCGACGCGCCGTGCAGTGCAGCGCCGCTGACGCGCTAGTGCGGTTTGACCTTAAGACGGCATTGGAGTTTGGAGTGTAACATTATTGTTTGGAGTGTACAATAGACAATATTCGTCAATTTAAAAAAAGAATTAAGAAAATTTGTTTTCAATAACCATTAATGTTGGTATATTATATTGTATGTTCATTTTGTTGTAACCCGGTATACGAGTAAATAAATATATATTTTTTAATTTTAAGTTTATAAAATGTCATCAGAAAAAATGTTTGAAAAAAATCATGTCTATTAAATATTTTTTTTAATAAATTCAATTTTATTAAATCTTTTATATTAGAACACACAATGATGTGATCTAACTTAGGATAAATAAATAAATAAATTATAATAATGTATTCCCAGAGTTTTTACAATAAGTTCGTTTAAATTTCTTTTCGCTAATATTTTATTCTCGTTTGTTTCAGGTATGCACATATTCCTAAACCTGTAATACTTTGAGTATCTTGACAATCCCTTGCTTGCCGAGTCGGTAAGTTTGTTTATGTAATAATTAAGTTTTATCCTTGGAATTCCGAGTATTCCGGAGAAATCTCGCCAGGATTTCAGCAATAAAGAGAGACTTAGGAAATACATTGAAAGGAATAGACGACATCGAAATCAGAACCAGAATCTGGAGAATTTAAAAAGAGGTAAAAATGCAGATGCGCAAGAAAGATATCTGTTCAAAAGAGAAGATTTGAAAATCTCGGATTCCTATAAGCTTTGAGAAATAGTTTTATGTCGATGTAATAAGAAATCTCAATGCATATCACTTCGAGGGGTATGCTTTTTTCATGGGAAATATTACATGCTTTGTTCGGAGACATTTGTCATGTCAGACAAGGCTATTAATTTATGGACGTTTTTTTATGGGTCCGCATAGATTCCACGAGATATCCCGATTTCGATGTAATTTAGATATTCTAATTCATTTTGGGGCTCCCTGGGTCAACCGGATGGCTTATTTTGAAGTATTTGTAATATTTTGTGATTCGAAGTGTGTTCCCAGGAGTGATAGTTTTAGACACATATCTAGTTTTTTTTTTACACATAAGGGCCCAGCCCTCAATATGACACTACTAAACGTTAAATTCTAAAATTTTAATACAAGCAATCCTACAAATGATGTAGTTATAAAAAATTCTGAGGTTTCCAGTGAATACAATTTTACAAATGTAATCCTTTAAATTTTATGAAAAACATACTGAAATGTCAGTAAAAGGTGCAATTTTGACACCAGAAAAGGCATTTTTGATCGTTTTACCTAAAATGCTAGTATGCTTTCATAAAGAATTTAAAAGATTACTGTATAATAATTGTGTTCACTGGAAATCTCAGACATTTTTCCAACTACCCGTTCAGAATTAACAGATGAATCATTTGTAGTATTGCTTGCGCCTTGTGTTTTGATTGAATCGATTAATAATCATTAGGATTTAGCCACCTTTGTTAATTATTTATTTTAAAAAAACTCGTCACCTTCAAACTTTTTTTACACAAAAACGGGAATCGTGGGACGATATTGCTCTTGATAGATTCTTCAGGATGGCGCACTGCTAGAAAGCCCTATCTTAATTGGGCTTTATACGTGTTGCAGTGAGGATTAGAGACAACATTCCTGAAAAGCTCAAGTGCGAATGAGACAAAATACACAACACATCGAAAAAGTTATCACAAAAACATTATTTTGATTTGAGTTGTATAAATTGAGCCACCAAGTAAAAATGTACAATTAATCGAGAAAATTTTACTACTACTATTTCCATAGTGAAAAGCCCTTTTTATAACTTATTTTACTGCTTTATTTACATCTCTGTCTGAGGCTGCATCCTTATGCAAGTAAAGAGAGAGCCATCTGTACAGATTAACACCAGTGCGAGTGAAACACAAAATCGTGGACGATCGATAGTGCTCAACTCGTATAAAACTATCATTAACATTAGTATGCGAGTTATTTAAGTACACTTTGCAGAAAAGTACATGGACTGCATATCAGCATACCTAATGAGAAATGAGAAGTTTTTATCGAGTGCCTCTTTTATTAACTTGGATTTTGTAGTTTTGGAGATCAACAATTTGTTTGTGTGCTACAAAATGCACCGAAACAATGATGCATTGCATTTCTCTATGATTATACATATTTCTCGCCGTGGTTGTGTCTGTGTGGACCCGTTTGTGCCAGTATGGGTTGTTTTGGGATGGGGTGGGTTTGTATGGTTTCGTTCGGGTGTGTGTGTGTGTGGGAGAGTGTGCATCGCATCTATAATGGACAAGTCACAGAAAACGAAAGTTGACCCATCTAAGAGGAAACGCGCCGGGAATCAATACCGGGACTATTCAAGGGCAGGCGCAGCGTACTAGCGCAGCGTACCGGTTGCTCGGTGGGAATAATAATAATACCCATTATAACGTATTTCATAAGATTAAATAATATCTGTTCATTATTTGGGGTTACACCGGGAAACCAACAATGTTCGGCATATCCGTGAATCACACTAATTTTAACCGAGAGCGATTCTACTGTAATTCGTACTAATTAAAATATTGGAGCGTTTCGCTCGTTACAGTCGTGTACACGTTACAAACGTGGTCGTTATAACCGAGTTCCACCGCAGTAAACGTTTTTTTTTCTAATATCTATAGTCATTGAGTAAACAATTGAGAAAGATTGCAAAATAAAACAAAATTGCAATTTGTCTTGACAATTATTGATTTATTATAATAGTTATTTTTCTGTATCGAATGCTCTAACTCTCGTTTGATTCTGAAGACTATGGCGGCCCTTCAGCCATCAAAAATATATTTACCATTTGGTAAACGGCTTGACTCAAGCGACCAAAATTTTGAACTTTTTTAGATTTTTGTCGCTTCAACGCTTCAACTCAGTGAGAATTGAGTCCTAAAATAAATAAACTTCTAAAAATGGTCCTTCAGCCCTTTTTTCCTTTCCGGCGACGATATTCACAAGGGAGATAATTAATAATAATAAAAATATTTGAATAATTTTTACAGCGCCGTTTTTGTGAAAAATCACCTCAAGGACGTTGTGATTGTTCGGCGTCGGTTTTTTGCGTGGGTTGCCACTCGGCAATTCATACATCAAAATTTACAAACCGATACATTCAATTATTTATTATTTTAACATTACGAAAATTAATATTTCAAGACGTTTTTAAATAAAAACGAGTAAGAGTGTATCACAATGTATGCAATAGTCATAGATAAAAACAATCAAAAAATTCTAAGAAATATGAATTAGAATGAATACAAAGTATAGATAGTAAAAATAAACAATTTAAACATAATATTTAGTAAAATTGGTGAATAAAATTCATAGACATAGATTACACAAATAGCTGAAATGCTTGTCGTTTGAACGAAACATATTTATGCAAAATATATCGACCTCCGAACTTAGATGAATTAAATAATGTAGATACGTTACTGAGACAACACGCCTGGTTGCACCAAACCAAGTCAACGAGACACACCTTCGAAACACACTTCATATAGCTATCTCTTCCGCACACACATATTCTTTGAATGGGTATCCTTTTCATACGCGGGTGAAACGTAAAACAGACGGTACCGGTGGTGCTACATTTTTCGTAAGATTTGTATGAATATGAGGTGTCTTGTATTTTATGTCTATGCCTCCGAAGCGATTCGGTTCATTAACAAGATTGATATATACATGCGACTTACGGGTTAACCCTCCCGTTCCGAAGGGGGTTATAATGTCACCCCGATAAAAATACTTCGATAAAAAATACTGAAATACTTTGAGTATACTGAAAATGGTTTAATAAACAAGATAGAATGGGGGTAACTACATAACCCCCTTCGGATCGTTTGTTCAATTTTCACATGCAGGTGCGGAAAAGGTTAATCACGCATTTTCGAGCAGGGGAATACTAAAAGTTTCAGGTGAATAAAATTTCACATTGGTTTTCTTTCAAATATAAAATATTAACAGTCAGCGAGCAAATACGTAATTATACAAGAAATAAGTAGAAAAATCTTTCCTTGATCCATGTCTATCCTATATAGATGTATTTGTCAGCTGTTTAAACTTCAATCTCCTTCCCATTCTCAGAACAGAACAAGAATTCAGTCGCACCGGGACAGGAGTACTCTTGACTAGGCTATTACAATCATAATGTACGTAGCCGGTGATCAAATGGGAAATTTAAAGAATAAATGTCGTTCAAGCTGAAATTATTCGCAGTTTTAAAAACCTCTACAGAAACGGGATAGAGAAAATCGCATCGCGTCAAAAGACTCCTTTTGTCAATTAGGCTTTAGTTTGCTCTCCAATTTTCTGTTTCTTTCGCACCCGTTCGGTCGGCGCGGCATTGGGGAAAAGAGAAGACTCCGAGGGGAGCTGTCGCGTGGGCCGTTTATGCGGAAATTCGAAGACTGAGGTTACAGACGCTTACGCGGTGGAATAGTGAATTAAATTATTTTAAATAATATTAATCATCTAAAACACAAATATGAAACAGAAACTAAAACGAACAATGGGCTTGATCGAGACTTAAACTCGAAACCTCTACTCTGTCCGGGAGTAACACTCTGCCAATTGAGCCATCAAGACCTTTTTAGAAAGCGGCATTTTTAAACGATCTCATACTTCTATTGAAAATTATTTAATATTTCAATTTCTTCCGATTTCAGGCTGCTATCTTTTTTTAGCTTTTTTGATTATTGATATTATTAAAATATTTAATAATAAATAAGCATTAACGTTTAAAGTTAATTCCAATTTTAGTAAATTATTTTACTTAATAATGTGAGAAACAAAAAGTTAATAAATAAATAAAAAAATTCCTATTCTGATAGATGTATAAATAACTACTTGACATTCATATCAATATTTTACTTATTTTTTTATAACATAATCTCGATGAAAACGACAGTCACGCGAAAAGTAAATAAACCTAACAACACATCATAATTTATTAAAGATATTGAATATTATTTTAGTGTTAAATTACTAAAAGGTATACCTGGATTTGTTGTTTCACAAAATATAAAAAAAAATAATAATGTTTTATTTATTTATAGATTTTGTGTTCAATTTGTAGAACTGTAAATATTATTTTCAACTGAATTAAATTTAATATTATTATTATTTAGTTCTGCTAGTTTTAGTTTTTATTTTTAGTGACAACTGTCTGCGTTTAAATATTAAATTCAATTGAATTATACCTCCCATCTGCTCCCGTCCTTCTTCCTTTATTCCATTTCCATGTTCCTTCCACCTTCCTCTCCCCCCACCAAAGTTAAGTTACTAAATTATAACTGTATATACATTGTCACACTTTATTTATAATTTTTGTCATCAGCAGAGGAAAAATTGTAATTGGCATGATTTATTATTTATATGTACTAATGAATGTTGATTTGCTGTTAATTTTCCCAAAATAAATAAATAATAAAAAATATTTAATCAATTTTTTAAAGTGTCGTTTTCTTGAAAAATAACTTCAAGGGCGCTGTACAAATCTTATTACTAACTACACATATATGTATTTATATTATGTACAGAGATAATTTACAGAAGCATACTTACCTGACAGGTTACTTCAGATAAACACAATTATTTTATTTATTTCTAGTTTGGAGAAAGATACAGTTTTGCAGTGAGAGGATATGATTTTTACTAAATTTAGTGTTAAAGAAATGAAAAATAACTTATAACCACGGATATCCGTGATCTTATACTAAGTTATTTTTTCATTTCTTTAAATATGTCAAACCACAAAGTGATTGCTTTCTACGAAAGTATAAATTATAGTTGTTCGTAATTATTTGAATTATTTAAGGTTTTTATTGTTAGATTTTATGGCATGAGAGCAAATTTTATTGGGCTTTTAAATTTGTAGTTTGCATTTTCGATTTCATTCCAAATGCTTGCAATGAAATCAAAACTGCCTAAAACCTTCGGATTCTCTTTTATGCAGATCTATATAATCGAACCTCTATAAAAAATAATGCAATAATATTCACTTTATATAAAAAACTAAATATATCTCACGTTCTGGTTAAAAGGCGTGAAAACCCCGATTGGGGTGGCCAAACATCAAAGTATTGCAGCTCTCGGGGGGCTGGCTCGGCGGTGTAGTTGTTAGAGCGGGCGAGGGAGGCCAGGGGGTTGCCTAGAGACGCCGGCTCAGTCTCCCCTCTGCCTGCCCCTGCCGGGAGAGGAGATATGTCCCCTAAGAGGGTGGATTGTCGGTTGCTACAGCAGCACCGGCTTCCAGGACCACGTGCTCGGAGATTTATTGAATCTATCATTGGAATTCGCGAGACAACCTCTTGTTATTTATAATTTCCTGGCATTTATCATCGTGCTCATTGTGATCATCATGATCTCCTGTGTGTTTAGATAACGATGCGACTTATTTTATTTGTTTGAATCATCTCCCAATTAAGAGGAATCAAGACTTGAATTGACGGCCTCCGTGGTCGAGTGGTAAGACGCTCGATTACGAATCCAAAGGTCGCGGGTTCAAACCCGGCGTGCGCCAATAACTTTTATTTAAATAATATGTGTCATAACAGATTTAGTTCATATAAAAAAAAAAATATATATATATATATATATATTTGCGGCACGTTCCAGAGTAAAAGATACTAAGTATCGCCCTGGTGAAAGACCACCAATTAGAATCGAAACGTTGCTTGAAATGGCTTTAGCCGTGTTTGGTGACCAGATCTGATAGCAAGGTACTTCCCAACCTTCCTCTTACCAATCTCCTTCCCCTTCCCCTTCCCACGACACCCACTGCACATACCCTATTTGGAGATGCTATAGTCTCGCTGGCTCTGGATGGTTGGGAGCAGTTGAGACTCTTGTGCGGTATTCATATAAAAAATAAAAACACGAGCTCCGTCGCAGAGTGGTAAGAGTTTTGACTCTGGGTGCAGACATCGCCGGCTCCAAACCCAGCGAAGTGCAAATGAAAGTAGTATGTATGCTGTCGTATGTAGCTAAAATTTGGTGGCTATCCACTATAACAAATAAAACAAAGTTACTTGGTTTAGAAACACCTCATTTTCGTATCGCCGACCGGTTTCGGAACCACCAGGGCAAAATAGATACTTAACATACATATCAAATTATTCTTACCAATAATATAAGTTACAGTACTTCTTACTTTATATTCATATAACTCCTTCGGATATACCTAATCTTATTACATGTGACGTGTTAATAAATGCTTCCAGTATCTTTTATTACACTATGCATGTACCTACACGTTTTTACCATACTTTATTATTTCTTTATGTACCACTATCATTCGTCTCTTAAATTGTTTGGTAAATAACTGTATTTTTGAGGTATTTTAAAATAAATAAATAAACATATTATTACAAAATTATGCTTAAATAAACAATAGATGTTAAACATTGGTGGAATTTTCACTGTACCCACAATCGTGGTGATATAGTACCTTTCATATTGCCTGAAATACCTCTACCTTTGCTTAGTAACAAGATATCGTTAGCTAGATACCATCCTTCCTCTTTTTCCTCCCCACAATATTACCCCGATTGGGGTCCCATCTTAGAGTATACAAGAGGTAGCCCAAGCCAAAGCCAGTGAAGTCAGTTTTGGACTTGTTTTTGATGATTTTAACATGACTCGGCGCAAATGGGCGTGGCTAAGACTAAGGCTACGGTATTTAAATATCCATTCATATCACATATTGACATAATGTTTTTGTGTATTCGTATAGCCACTTTTTCACAGTATTTTTATCAACAAAAATATAGTATCTAACCTAAAAAACCGTTTAGTTGTGTCAAGTTTAGTGGCAAAATAAAAAATATGGGCGGAGTCTCGCCGTTAACCAGCGAAAATAACCAGCTTAAGATCATTACGACAGTTAATAGAAGTCGTCCAAGAAATTTCCTCTCTCATGGTGTACGATGTAAAAACTCGGAAAAAGTGATTTATTACAATTTCGGATGGGTTGGGTAAAACAAATTAGCTATCCCTCCATATATTGTTACTTCAAGGGTCCCATACTCGCACTTGCTCCGTGCAATGCTGGGACTAGAAGTTTGTCCAGTATTCGTCCAAAATATAAAATTGTAGAAATAAGTTTTTTTAGCAAAATAACTTTCTTTTAAATATTATTCATTGGTGCCTTATTAATATGTTGTGTGTTTTTCTCTTTGCTTTCCCTTTCTGGATCAGGTTGTGAAGGTAAGTTGACAAAAACAATAATCACACATTGTAAACATCATAATGTTTCATACATCATTCATTCACAACTTACAGTACCGTGACACTCAGTTCTGTTCATTGTATCAAATGTTATTCATCCACGCAATGTTCCATTAGAATTTTCTTTAAAAATTTCCATAAATATGCCTCGGTTAAAGACCATAATTCAGAATCGAAACGTTGCCTGAAGCGACTTTAGCCGTTTTTAGTGACTAGATCTGAATAGATAGATACTTCCCAACCTTCCTCTTCCCTTTCTACTTCTTCTTCCCACTTCTTTCGGTCTCACATCATGCCCAAATTGGGCATGCCATAGCTCCACTGGCTCCCGGCAGATTATGAAGCAATATTCACATTAAAAAGTCGTGAAGTATAATTGGCTTAAAGGTTTATAACATAAAAATAGCAAATAACGTACAATTAATAAGGTATTTTTCAACAGTACAACAAATTGCTTTTTAACATTCCCGTTCCGAAGGGGCTCTAATGTAACCCCGAACGAGAGCTTTGTGCGATATCTTAGATAAAGATTACTGAAATATTATTAATATACCTCTATGTATTATCAAAAACAAATTACCTATTAATAACAATAACAGCAAATTTATATAGCGCATTTTTTGTGATAGTTCACCCCAAGTGCGCTTCACACTAAATTACCTAAACTAATCTAACAACGAGAAAATATTATATAACATACATGTACGTATGCAAATTAAAACTCTCTGAAATCATGATTATTATCATAAATCATGAGAAAAATTTTCAGATATGGGTAACCTCATAGCAATAATATACCAGAGAGAGCGCCGCTGTGGTCAGTTTTGATGAGTTTTGCCGGACTCGGCTAGACCTGGGCGTGGCTAGGACTAGGGTATTTATACATCCAATCATAGCACATGTCGATATAATGTTTTTGTTTATTCGTACAACCACTTTTTCACAGTATTGTTTTAAAAAAAAATAACATGTAACCTAAAAAACCGTTGGGTTATGTCAATTTATGTCGCAAATCAAAACGTGTGGGCGGAGTCAACGGAGACGCGGGACACGAAGAACATTCTTTCAATACTTTAAAGCGGTGTGATAATTTGGGAAAATTTGTTGTCTCTTTCTTTCTTATGGTGTACGACGTAAATACTCGGAGAAATTGATTTATCCTAAGTTTCTATAGGTTGGGTAAAAATAATTAGCTTTCTCTCTCCATATATTGTTACTCCAAGGGTATAACAGTAAATTTGCAGTGAAATCCCTATCCACTTCCACAAGTATTGAACTTAGTCGAAATATATTACGTCATAAAAGTGGTCCAGCAAATGATATACTATAAAAGAAACCTTCATATCAATTTTAAAAAGGTGTAGTTTTCTTCCGTCACATAAGGGTTAAACGATACAAATCTTACACTGCCTGGCGAACAACCCTGCATCTGCCAAAACTCGCCATATTCCTCGTGATATCGTAAAAAGCACATTGTCTTTATTTAAGAATTCTACCTTCGTTTAAACTGTTTATGTTCCCCGTGCCGGAGATTTTACTACCGCAGTATTTTTGATGTCTTTGGGCATCTTCAACAGATCCAGAGCTCAGGGCGGCAGTGTAATAATATATGAGCGATCACTAATCAGTATGCATGAGACGGATTACGACGGTGCACTGTGTGAATATGTCAACCAGTGGCGTGGTTCCTTCTAGGGCCCCACAAATGTATACAATGTTGTTTTGTTTACATACTTATTTCCAATATACATGACCTAAAATAGACCCCATCAGTCTCTATGAGTTGCTTAGGTGCTGTCCATATCACACAGTTTGTCGATTAGATGTTTTTTTGATTGTGTGGAGTTAACACTCTCGTTCCGAAAGGGGGTTCTAATGTCCTCCAAACAAGAGTTTCGTGCAATATTTTAGAAAAAGATTACTGAAATATTATCAATATACTTCTCTCTAAGTATTAACAAAAACAAATAACCTGAGATTATTTCATTAGAACGCTTACATAAGCAAGGTCAAATGGGGTAACTACGCCACCCCATTTTAGATTCGTACATTTGATTTTTACCTTCAGGTACGGAAAGGTTAATACAAATCAAAATATTACGTTGCTCAAAATAAGGTATTATGTAAAATTATAACATGGATATCTTCTGTCTAGAAAACAATACACAATAATAAACTCTTTGAACGGATAAAAAACTTTAAACAAAATTTAGAATTAAACGAAATTTCATCTCTCGTACATATTTATAAATGATAACTTATTTTATTTTTTAAAGAACGACAAGTATTTCCGGGTCATCAATAACCTGACAGTATTTTAAAAAAATCCTACTATAATCGTTATAAGCGGAATATTTTGCTTGTGCAATGATGGAGGACTTGGCTAGCAGAGACATTGAATCCACGACGTCTGGTGAGAACCAGACGCATTTATTAATTCGCTGCTAACCCTTCAATTATTATTTTTTTTTTCATAGCCTTTCTTTTGAGCACTTCACAGCCTGCTAAATATGATAATACTTTTCAATCTTTATGGCTAGCTATTTTTAAATTATTTAACCATCATTTTACGTTCATTTTGTATATTTCATGAGTGCTATATATTAAAAATGTATTTTTTACTATTTTTCCTTCCATAGTATCCATCCCACATACGAGTATTATTAAGTGAATGCCGCAGAAGAGTCTCAACTGCTCCCAACCGTCTGGAGCCAGTGGGACTATGACATTCCCAGTCGGGGTATGTTGTGAGGCTGAAGGTAGTGGGAAGGCGGAAGGTAGTGGGGAGGGAAGAATTAGATTGTTATTTCATTTTTTTGACAACCTTGCAGTGTCAATCCCAGTTTAAAGCAAAATAAATAGCGTTTGACTAAGTTAAGGTTTTTTATAATAACAAATAAATGACGTTGCGTTTCAAGTGAACATTTTGCGTGTCTTTAGCGTGATAATTAGGGTTTTTAAATTTAGTATTATTTATTCGCCAAGCAATACTCAAGCAATTGCGACGCTACTGACCCTAGCAGTCCGCCAAATATCGTGAAGAAATATCAAATATTTTGATGTTATGTGGGTATTGTGTAACCGAAAAATCCTGCGGAGATTTTCGTTCGACACATGCAGAAATTCCATTAAGCTAACCATAATGCATTTTATTTTATGAAGCTTCTTTTTATTGGCAGATTCTTACATTCTTAAAATTGTATATTTAAAAACTAAACTTATTGTCATTAATTCACACATCGGTAAAATTAAAAATATACCCTTCTACAAATGCATTATTTTCAATTTATTTTATTATAATTATTTTTTATTTAAAATAAAAGAAAGACAACATTCCCAGGTTACGAATAACATGACAATATTTGATAAACTCCTACTGCCATCATAAGAAGCGGAAGATGTTGCTTGCGCAATGATGGAGGACTTAGCTAGCAGAGTAACTGAACTTCAGAGCAAGAATATATACGAATACATGGAGAAAGAGCTAAACATTTTTGCCCAACCTATACAAATACAATATAGCACCGCTTTTAGGTATGTAAGCATGTTCTCCGTCTCCCGTGTCTCCGGCCACTCCGCCCACCACGTTTTGTTATGCGACATAACAGTACAGAACTCAACGGTATTTTAGGTTATATGCTATATTTTTGTTTACAACAATACTGTGAAAAAGTGGTTACATAAATAATCAAAAACATTATGTCGACATGTGTTATGAATGGATGTATAAATACCCTACCCCTAAAGGTAGCCACGCCCGAGTCTGGCAAAAATCATCTATCCTGACTACAGAAGCGCTCTCTTCTGGTATATTATTGCTCTGAGAATCGAACCCACGATACCTGGGCGGGAACCTGACGTATATATCTACTAGGCTACTAACCGGTCAAATTAATAAAAACAATGAATTTATATAGTGCAGTTTTATGATAGCTCACCTCAAGTTCGCTTCACATTAAATTACCTAACCTAATATAATAATGATAAACTAATATACATGTATAACAGATATGTATGCGAATGAAAACTATTTAAAATCATGATTATATTAATTATTGATTCTGACGGTATTTTTTATTGATTTTTTTAATGACTTCCGCTAGTAATAATAATGAATAAAGCTCTAAATATTACGATTATTTAATGTGTTGGCGATTTATAATGATTTAGCACGGAAAATTCAGAATGTTTATTATTTCATTTCTTTCTAAAGCAGGAAATTGCTTTCAAATCGATGAAATAATAAACGTGAACTTTATTTTTTTTAACATTTTCTAATCCAATTAAGATGTTCATAACATATCTGTCTGCGGTAAATGTCAGCTTTTAACAAATAGCTTCCTTGTTTTATCTCAGTACTAAAATAATTTACTCTTATATGCGTCATCCCATATTTGAAGAGTGATTAAGACCTACGACTATGACTCCAAAAGTCGCGGGTTCAAATCCCGGCGTGCGCAAATAAATGTAATTTAATCAATATGTATTATTCACATATTGATTACATTACATTATATAATCAATATATAGTATGTATTCGTAAAAAGCATTTACTTTGTGGCTTGCCATATTTATAAATAAAACACATAAACTTTGTTTATAACCACATTATTATTTAATATTACGTCTACCGGTTTCGAAAGTACCCTTCCATCATCAGGACAATATTAAAATATTTTATTATTATTATTTTATTTATTTTAATACTGTCCTGATGATGAAAGGGTACTTTCGAAACCGGTAGACGTAATATTAAATAATAATGTGGTTATAAACAAAGTTTATGTGTTTTATTTATAAATATATAGTATATTTGCGGCACGTTTAAGAGTGGTAGATACTCGAATCGCACTGGTGAAAGACCAACATTCAGAATCGATAGGTTGCTTGAAATGGATTTAGCCGTGTTTGGTAACCAGATCTGAATAGGCAGGTACTTCCCAACCTTCCCCATCTTCTTCCCCTCCACTGCCATTACCTTCAGCCTCACAACATGCATTCACCGGCGTGCGCAAATAACTTTTATTCAATATATGTGTCATAACACATTACATTAATATAAAATAATATATTCTGGCACGTTCCAGAGTAGTAAATACTCTAAGCATGACCCTGGTGAAGGACCACCAGCCATGTTTGGTGACCAGATCTGAATCGCCAAGTACTTTCCAACCTTTATCTTTCCCATCTCCTTCCCCTCCTCACTACCTTCAGTCTCACATCCGACCCCAATTGGGGATGCCATAGTTGCAAAGTCACAGTTGGGACTATGCGGTATTCACTGAAGAAAAGGAAAAAGATCGACAGTAAAGATTCTACATTTTTTTTTATACATATATTAACACACTACACATACCCCTTTACCTGTTTAAAAATTCCGCAAATTAAAACAATACATCATTGTAATCACGCGAAGAAGGATCTATGAAGGGGTGGCTAATGAATATTCCATTAGCAATTTCTGTCCACCCCATAGAGAAGGCAGTGAAGTCAGTTTTTTACTTGTTTTTGATGATTTTAACCTGACTCGGCGCACCTGGACGTGGCTAAGACTAAGGCTACGGTATTTATACATCCCTTCATATCACATATCGACATAATGTTTTTGTTTATTCGTATGGCCACTTTTTCACAGTATTGTTATCAACAAAAATATAGCATATAACCTAAAAAACCGTTTAGTTGTGTCAAGTTTAGTGGCATAATAAAAAATGTGGGCGGAGTCCCGCCGTGAACCAGGAGCTTAAAATCATACTTACAGTATATAGAAGCGGTCTATGAAATTTGTTGTCTCTTTCTCTCTCGTGGTGTACGACGTAAAAACCCGGAGAAAGTGATTTATCGCAAGTTTGTGTAGGTTGGGTAAAAATAATTAGCTCTCCCTCCATGTATTGTTACTTCAAGGTCCACCCTATGCAGCCCGAAGCAGGAAGGACACACACCTTTTACACACCCAGTAGCCATACTCTCACTGGCTCTAGACTCGTCGGGACTCTTAATAATATTTGGATAATTTGTATAGCGCCGTTTTTGTGAAAAATCACCTCAAGGGCGCTGTGGGGTATTCTCATTAAATGCAGAAAACTGATTCAGAGATTTTGTTGTTTCTCACCGAAGCTTTATGTGTTCATCGGATACAACCGTTAGACAGGCTAACTACAAAAATTTAATGTCAATTAAAATTACTCCAATCACTCTTCCAATGTAGATTCCTCTCAATCGCCCGGTGACGCGTTGCCGATCATTCCCTACGCCAGCTTCCGAATTTCTCAATTATCGGATCGTACAATTCTAAATAAAAACCTGTCGCCGATTTCCAGAATAAATTCACTTGTCGCCGGTCTGTATCGTAAAATAATAATATCCTTCGAACACTCGCCATTACAGTTTCCCAGAATGTCAAACTAGGAGCCAACGATGGTGAAATGCTTCACTTCGCCAGTCTAGTGATGTCACGACCCGGAGCAGGAACTGGAATCGTTCCTGGAAAGAATTGAAATAATCCGTCACCGTTATTTGATAGCTATTGTTAGCGGTCGAGCCAATCATCGCCTGTCAGTTGGGAAGGTTTATGGTTGCATTTTGGCGACCGCAGATTTTAAACAGTTTTCGACTGTTTGAAATAACAACCTGCGGCGGCGTTGTTGGATTCAACGCGTATTTTAGGTACGTTCTCGCCACTGTAGAGACAAACCGATTGTAGTGTGATGTAGGCTTCTCCGCGTGTACGAAGTAAGCTATTTTTTTCCTTAATTCTACTGGAATAGTGTAATACTAAATCTAACATTGGGCTTCAAATGTTACCCAGCCTCTCTATCTCAGGAAGTGGGATGTCATCTCGATTATATTTGGGGTGGGGGGATCCTTGGTTGTAAATAATAAAAATACTCATAATAATCACACAATGTATTTCTTAATGTTTTTTTTTATAAATGAGAGAGAGAGAAAACACAAATTAGCAATGTTTGTTTTGGTTCATCTTGCTAATCATCACACCGTGTCTCCGCAGGGGTAGGCGGAGAGGACGGATCGCCATACAAATCTGTCTTGGTACACACTTCTTGCTTTATTCACATTCATACATACTCTTCTGTTATTCTGACTCTTTACATTTGATTCACTTGATCGTGCCATGTCTTCCTCGGGCGTCCCCGACAACTTCCATTCACTTTGGCATCATATATTCTTTTCGCACTCCTTTAGAACGTACATTATATTTCCGGTCCTCTTGAACGATGAAGAACGGCCGGGATGTTAGGCAAACCACCTCCCGGGCGATGGTCATGCCATAGAACAGCTGTCTCCAGCTCTTTCTTTAGACTTCTTCCATGGCGGAGAAATGATCCTGGTCGTCTTGTTGTCCCTGGCGGTATCAACCGGGTCGGACCCTTTAATTGCGATTCCTTAGCTGTCTCCAGCTCTTTCTTAAGACTTCTTCCGTCGGCCAACCATTGTTAGTTGTTCTTCGACAGGCTGCGCACCGTCCGGTTTCTGTCTTTTGAGCCGCTTTTTATAAGTGACGTCCGTGCGTAATAGTGTTGGTATAGTGTGGTAAGTAATTGTACTTAAGGAACTTAATTTATTATATTACAATAGATCAAAAAAATTCAAATATCGAAATTTCTCTTAACAACTTATTTTTGGCCTGTCTGGGTTTAAATCACATTTCTAGGGATAATCTATGCAGCGGTTCTCGTGAAGTCTTATAGACCTCAGAGCAATAATATACTAGAGAGAGCACTGCTGTAGTCAGTTTTGATGAGCTTTTCCGGACTCACAGTATTGTTATAAACAAAAATATAACATATAACCTAAAAACCGTTGAGTTATGTCAATTTATGTCGCATACCAAAACGTGTGGGTGGAGTCAACGAAGACGCGGGACACGAAGAACACTCTTACAATACTTTAAAGCGGTGTGATAATTTGTGAAATTTTGTTGTCTCTTTCTTTCTCATGGTGTACAACGTAAAAACCCGGAGAAAGTGATTTATCCCAAGTTTGTACAGGTTGGGTAAAAAGAAATTAGCTCTCTCTCCTTATACTGTTACTCCAAGTTATAGACGTACAAGGGAAACCATCCATATAAACACTGACAGATAAAAAAACATTACGGAAATTGCAGACTCCTGTGTTCATTGTAAAAACGTATGAATTTATTCAGCTTTGTGGTCTATCATTGATTGCATACAAAAACTCTAGTGGCCGATCCGCGATTGAAACAGACGGAAAATAAAGCTTTAAAAAAAGTGTATGCTCTTTTGTAGTCTCTAATTTAATTCTGAGGCATACGGATGTTCCGCGTAGCTATTTTTGATCTACCCTTTTCGCTTTGAATGGTGAAGAAAAATTCCACAAATAAAAATTATATATCCATTCAATCCTCACAGATAATATATTATTTATATATGATAAAAAAAATAAAAAAAAAAAATATATATATATATATATATATATATATATATATATAGGTCCGAAAATAACTTTTTTTTTCAACTAGTGCTTATTTCGTGAATGGTAACACTTAGCTCATGTCTGATTTGACAGATCGCTGGGAAATATTGCGACATTACTTTGAAAATCATGGTAATGTTGCACGTGCGTACGGTTTTTGGAAGAAGAGAAGCACCGTCAGTTCGTTATCTTGTGAAAAAAGTGAAAGAAACTGGCACTACCAAAAGCTGCGTACACCCGAGAATATCGATGCTGTGGCAGAAAAGTGTGCGTGAAGCGCCATCAACATCAATTCACCGTCGTTCTCAACAATTGTTTCGGAGACATCATTGAGACGAATTTGCATAAAGACTGATTCATTACGCTTGAAGCCAACTGTCAATGCGTTTTCGCTTCGCTGATTATTGATGCCGATTTTGCCAAAAAATCATCTTTTCGGATGAAGCTCGGTTTTTGATCTTGGCGGGTATGTAAACAAGCAAAATTGTCATTTAGACCAGAAAACCCGCACGCATAGCGTTGAAAAGCCGGTACACCCAAAACGAGTCTGTTTGGTGCGGATTTTGGTCCAGAGGCATAATTGGGCCATTTTTTCTTTGAAAAATGAGCAAGGAGTGGCCGTTACAGTCAATGGCGATCGTTATCGGGCCATGTTGAACGAATTTTTGTTCACAAAAATTGAAGAGGAGGATATTGGCAACATTTGGTTTCAACAGGACGGCGCTACGTGCCACACAGCCGAAGCTACACTCGATGTTTTTTATAGCATTTTCAAAAAAAAAAAGTTATTTGGCGGACCCTATATATATATATATATTTGATTCACGTGCCATGTCGTTCTCGGGCATCCACAACTTTTTCTTCCATTCGCTTTCGCGTCATATACTCTACTTACACTTCTTTCTTCGTTCATCCGCTCTACATGCCCAAACCATATAAGCGTCTTTTTCTTAATCCTATTCATTACGCTTACATCAGCCTTGCATTCTTTCTGGATATTTTTAACACGGTCGTACATGGTTTTACCGAACATACACATACGTCTACTTTCATCTTTCCTCTACCAATTCCATGCATAATTAGGGTTGGTATCAGCACTCCTCTGTGGACTGCTAGCCTCGCTTCTTTGGACTATTTTTTTTTTCTAGCGATTATCAAAATAATCTATTGTTTTATTGACTCACCTTCTCTGTTGCAACTTATCCAGTTCAACATTCCTTGCCGTAGACTCAGAAACAATGAATTGCTGTTCCTCAATCATCACAATACTAACTATGGGTATAATTCTACAATGTCCAGAATGTCAAGACTTGTTGACTCAAGGCATGGTCTTAAAATTTTTGGTAGTAATCTAAATGATTTTTGTCATTCTTTACGACTCTTTGACTAGACCATGGCTTGAATGTTCTCTCTTATGTTCATTTTGCCTTATTTTTGTCATCGCTTAATTTATTTCAATGTATATGCTATCCCTTCTCTGTTGTTCTTTTTTCTATTTCGTGTTTTATATGTATTTTTGTAATTGGACTTTAGTCCGTTAATTTATAAATAAATAGTCCTCCGTTAATAGAGTTCGATAAACAAGATAAATTGAAAGTTTATAGGTATTTTTTTTAAACTGAGTTTCCTGCTCTGTCCAAACGTTCGAATGTTTTCCTCAGCAAAACTTAAAAAAATAACTTTTGGATTTAATGTGCAATACGCTCGAAATGTTTTATCGTTTTGCAATGAATTAAATTAGTTCTGAGTACAGAAACGCGCCAATCGTATTTGGTTCTCCTCCATTTGACATGAAATGGTCCACCACGAGATAAACATGCGAGTAAACCAACTATATCCTTTCATGCGTGAATTTATAATTTCCATGATTACATCATACGCCTTTCCCGTTGGTTCCCCATGGGACCAGAGATTCTTAGGCCGTATGCGCACGGAGATACTCAAAAAAAACTGAACTGGTTTGTGATTACTTTGCAATGTAATGAAGTTATATTTTTAAAAAAATGGGACATTTTTATTTTTCCCCCACTAATTTTGTATTCGCTTTTAAATCGTTCACTTTCGTGAATAAAAATGAAATATAAATAAAATAAATATTTTCGATAATATTATAAAATAAAATGATGTGACAAGAAACGTTGATGTATTCAATCGGACAAAAAACTAGGCGAATCAAGACTCAAGTCGAAAACGAGTCGACAGGTCGAGTTTCCTAGCAACTGGTTACAAAAGCGTTAGTGACTGTTTAGCGACGGTAGCGCCGTGTGCGGTGTCTCATTTAATCACAAAGGTTCAAACTCATCACGGACTGGTTAGTAATTTGCGTCCGCGATCAGTTTCTTATGAGTATCTCCGTTTTCAGAGGGCCTTACGTTACAAATTAACGATGCTAACCTTCGCATCTATTTTTTTTTAGATGCATACTTAATACCCACATGCGGCGCAGGTAAAAAATAACAAAAAAGTTTACTATTTACTCAAGCTTGTTGATGTATTCAAATTATTACGTTTGAAAAGAGATGGGTGTTTTCCGCCGTATCTGACTTTACCCATCCGAGATATCTCAGATAACAATGTAAGAGACAAAAAAGGCCGGCTAGTTAAAGTGAATAAGTAAAAATGTGTTTTAATTTTACTTTTAATCCCACATCAAGTATCCTAATTGTCCAAATACATTTATCTTAATTATTGGAAACCAGACTAAATGCAAAGAATACTAGGCTGTTTTTAAATAAATTCGTTTTTCGTGGTGTCCAAATTAAGATTTATTGTTAATTCTTAAATGAGCTGGATTAATGATTAATTATTTATGTATGTTATCTCTATACATAATATGAATATATGTCAATGTGCCATAGATTATATTATTTATGTAGTTATTAATACGATGGAGCATATGAAATAAAATTGTACAGCACCCTTGAGGTGATTTTTTACAAAAACGGCGTCATACAATTAATTATCCAAAACTAACTAACTAACTAACCCTCACGCCGTTTCTCCGCAGGGGTAGGCAGAGAGGACGGACCGCCATATAACTCTTTCTTGGCACACACTCCTTGCTTCATTTACATTCATACATCGTCTCATACTTACTCTTCTGTTATTCTGACTCTTCACATGACCCGGTTCAAGTCTTTGATTTACTTGATCGTACCGTGTCTTTCTCGGGTGTCCTCGACTTCTTCTTCCATTAATTATCTAAATATTATTTAACACTTTTTTCCGATCAATAAATTAAGAAATTAAAAAAAGTTTTTCACAATTTTTATAGCCCCACTTTTGTGGAATATCCATCCATGTATGAATTACGTACTACCTCACATCAAGCAACTTAACAAAGCTACAAAATACCTAAAAACTATAGCTAAATTTACTACCCTTAAATTGAAATACGAAATCATAGAGAATTGTTGGTATTTATATGTTATTTAATACTTCTCCAATATTATATTTAACTTATTCAATATACCTACATGTTTAGCTGACGGCCTCCGTGGTCGAGTGGTAAGACCCTTGACTACGAATCCAAAAGTCGCGGGCTCAAATAAAAATGTGTCATAACACATTTATTTCGTATGAAAGTATATAATCTAGTATTTTGGCGGCACGTTCCATAGTAATATATACTGGTGAAAGACCACCATTCAGAATCTTAAAGTTGCTTGAAATGACTCTGGTCGTGTTTTGTGACCAGATCTTAATAGACAGGTACTTCCCAAGCTTCCTCTTCCCCATCTTCTTCCTCATCTTCTTCCCCTCCACTACCTTTAGCCTCACAACGTACCCCAATTGGGGATGCCATGTATCAATGACTCTAGACCGCTGGGAGCATTTGGGACTCTTGTGCTATGTATATGTATATATTCACCATGTATACATATACATTTATTTTTTATATTTCTTTTTATGAGTTTCTCTTCTCCCTTAATCAATTGATCAATCAGGTAGGCACTGAATTTATATGATATAGGCACTGAGTAGTATATGTAGCTCACAGCGATAATATACCTTGAGGGAGCGCTTTTTTAGTCGGGATTTATGATTTTTGCCTTACTTGGGCGTTGCTAGGACTAGGGCTAGGGTATTTATACATCCATTCATAGCACACGTCGACATGTAATGTTTTTGTTTATTTGTATAACAACTTTTTCACAGTATTATTATAAACAAAAATATAGAATATAACCTTAAAAACTGTTGAGTTATGTCCTGTTATGTCGCATAACAAAAGTAGTGGGTGGAGCGCCGGAGACGCGAGAGACGGAAAACATGCTTACATACCTAAAATTGGTGCGATATTTGTGAAAACTTGTCTTATCTCTTTCTCTCTCTCACGGTTTACGACGAAAAAAAACGTGTGCAGGGGTGCAAAAAAATGTATTACCATACAACTCTATCTTAGCATAAACTCCTTGCTTCATTCACATTCATACATCGTCCTATACATACTCTTTTGTTATTCTAACTTTCGACATAGCCCGACTAAAGTATTTAAATAACTTGTTCGTGCCATTTCTGCCTCGGCCGTCCCCGACTTTTCACTTTTGCGTCATATATTCTTCCCACACTCCTCTTTTCGTTCATACGCTCTACATCTACAAACCATCTAAGCTTTCCTTTCTGAATCCTATTCATTACGTTAACATCTTACACCTTGCATTGTTTCCGGATATCCACATTTTTAACACAAGCACACATGGTTTTACCTCAGGGATCTTATTTCTACAGCATTCAGTCTACTGTCATCCTTCGTCTGCCAGTTCCATGCCTCACTAACATACATAAGGGTTGGCATAAACACTCCATTGTGGACTGCTAGCTTCGCTCCTCTTTATACTGTTACCGTTTATGTTCATCGGCTCTCACAATATACATCTTTTCAAAAGAAACCGTATATTTTTTTCAAAAGACAACCTCATTCTCTTTCTAACCATTTGTTCCTCGAACTTATTGATTCTTCTTCGCGGGCAAAACCTCATATTTATATTCAGTCAGAGTCGACATCCGTAGGTGGGCACTTGAATAATTCTTATTTGTCAATGTTTTTCAAGTCGACTCGTTCAGTTTAAAAACGCTCCGTCACCGGGATCGTAAACTGTCTCGTCATCTCGTCTCGAGGCCTGACAGCGAACACTGAAGTCTGAAGACTGAAGACTAAAGACTGAAGTGTCGCCGAAGCTTTTTACTGTCACTCTGTGGTTTACGGTAAATTGGCGAGCGCCCTGAAAACATACTCGAAACGAGCTCGGTTCAATTGTTTTGAAACAGGCACTACAAATAGTTTGAATAAAAAAATGTGACAATATAAAAAGCTTTAAAGAATTTATAAGGATATTGAAAAAAGTGTGAATGGAGGAAACTCCATTAATGAAGGACTGAACGCTGTTGGTGCAAATAAGAAATTGTCCAAAGAAGCGAAGCTAGCAGTCCATGCATCGAATGCTTATACCAATCCTGATGTATGGAAGTGAGGCATGGAACTGGTAGAGGAAGGATGAAAGTAGACTGAATGCTGTGGAAATGAGAATAATATCCTGAGACGTATGTGCGGTAAAACCATGTATTAAAAATGTGGATATCCGAAAATAAAGCAAGGCTAGTGTGAGCGTAATGAATAGAATCAAGAAAGGGACGCTTAGATGGTTTGGACATGTAGAGCGAATGAACGAAGAAAGGAGTGTGAAAAGAATATATGATGCGAAAGTAAATGAAAGAAGAAGTCGAGGACGCTCGAGGAAGACATGGCACGATCAAGTAAATCAAATACTTGAATCGGGTCATGTGAAGAGTCAGGATAACAGAAGAGTATGTATGAGACGATCTATGAATGTGAATGAAGCAAAGGAGTGTGTGCCAAGACAGAGTTATATGGCGATCCGTCCTCTCTGCCTACCCCTGCGGTGAAACGGCGTGATGGTTAGTTAGTTAGTACATGGTTATCAGTAGACAGTAAGGACATATAGTTGCAAGGATACAAGTAAGGAGAAAATCGAAACACAGTAAATTAAGGACGGTTTTAAAGAGAAAAAAATTTTGTAAGTTACGTTTTGTATTTAGGAATTTTAAACAATTAGGTTTTTAAGACCCGTTTGAACTCTGCTAGGTTCTGAATGTTGGCAAGTTTTGGGGGAAGCTTATTTTAGATGACTGGGCCAGATACACCAAAAGCGCTATCACAGTAGACCGGTTTATTTGATCGAGATGGTTCAATTAATCGATCAGCAGTATCAATATCTGCCGACCTCAATGTAAGCTGTCTACTACTTACGGCTTGTCGGACACACAGTTCCGATATATAGGCTGGTGCCATTCTCTGCAGTGCTTTAAAGATCGTTAGGCAAATCTTAAACTCTATTCTTTCAGGGCATCGAAGCCAATGAAAGCGATTCAAAAGTGGAGTAATGTGACAATATTTAGACTCACTATATATCATTCTCGCCGCTGCATTGCAGACGAACTGTATCCTGTTGAGTTGTTTCTGAGGGAGGCCAGCATATGCACTTTTATAATAGTCCATACGTGAGACGACAGGAATTTATAAGTGATCAGAAGGAAGGCATCTTCTGATTGATTTAATCTGCCTTCGATGGAAAAAATCCAGAACTCACAGCCTTTGAGATTTGCGACTCAAGAGATAGACAATTGTCAATAATGAAACCGAAAAATTGTATATCTTTGGAAGAAATTACATCGGTACCCTGTATTTGTATCGGACTGGAGTCAAGAAGGGCCTGTCTTCCGGGAGAAGCTATCCAAATAAATTCTGTTTTGGTCGGGTTAAGTTTGAGTTTATTTACAGACATCCAACTTGAAAAAGAACCAATAAAGTCAATTACCTCATTTTATAGGATGTCTTTTTCATCCTTTATATATACTTTTTACTATTTGCAGATGCTGGTTTAAGAATGCATTCATTCGACAGGCCGAAAAGCTGTGATAATTAGAAAAAAAAATGTTTCGAGAATGTAGAAATCATTTTAAGAAAGCTGAAATGCCTTTGCTTATTACTTGTTGCAAATAAAAATACCCGTGGTTTATGATTCGCGTCAGGAGAAGCTTTCACCCAGAACCATTTTCTGAATGACAGAAATAATTTATCCCAATAATCGTGGTTATTTTCATGGTCACGGTTTGCAGATGTCCGGTAACTTGTTCACCTCAAATCAATTTTTCTCAATTTTTTACCTCTCTCTCTTACCCTTTGATCTCACAGGGTGCTACAGGATAATTTATTTTCCATATGTTAACAGCTACGTCGGAATGCTGCAAGTTACACTACAAACTGATTAGAGATATTTTGTTAAAAGAGCTACATTTTATGACGTTGAAGCAAAGCAAATATTTGAACGTTAGTGAAAAAAGTTACAATTACGAGGTACACGGGACGAGAGATGAAAAAATTAGATAAAAGAATACTTTGTTTTAAAACCACAGAATTTATTATGATGAAGACCAACCGGTTTCGCTTGGATCAAGCTTCGTCAGGGCACATATAATAACTGATTAGTTATTATATGTGCCCTGACGAAGCTTGATCCAAGCGAAACAGGTTGGCCTTCATCATAATAAATTCTGTGGTTTTAAAACAAAGTATTCTTTTATCTAATATAATGTCCAACCACCATGTGATTGCTTCTTACGAAAAAAAATAAAATAATAATAATTACTTGCCAAAAATGAAAAAAAAACAAGCACATAGAAATCTCTCATGTACCGGGCCGTCTAACTATACAATAAAATTCCAATAGCATTTACTGCAATAGACAATATTCTTCATTTTAAAAGACAAATTAGATATTTTTTGCCATAATCATTAATTTGTTAGTATTTTAAGTTTAATTTTGAAATCGAATATTCATAAATTTATGAAGTGTTATTAGAAAAAAATGTTTGCAATAACCGTGTCGGTATATATATTTAATCTTTTACATAACAGCACACAAATTATTTGATCTAACTTAAGGGTCAGCTCTCAAGAACGACGATAAACGTTACTTTGTAGCATTCTAATACAAGTAATACTACAAATGATTTATCTGTAATTTTTCTATAATTAGTTAGAAAACTGTCTGAGGTTTCCAGTGAATACAATATTTTAACCGTAATTCTTTAAATTCTATGAAAAACACACTAAAATTTCACTAAAAGGTGCAGTTTGAAAACCAGCAAAGGTAATTTTTGAACGTTTTACCTGAAATTCTAGTATGCATTTCATTAAGAACTTAAAAGATTACTGGAATAATTCAATGGAAACCTTAAACATTTTACTAACCGTATGGAATTAACAGATAAATAGTTTGTAGTTTTGACTGTACTAGAAAAGTGTATATTTTTAGGTGCTGACCATTAAGATGAAATAAAATAAATAAATAAAGTAGTTACATTTATTATTTAGAAACTGTTAATTCGTGGTGGAGCTTTATTTTAATGATTTTAATAATAAAGTAAAAAAATTGTATGAAAATCATTAGTTATATTTATTTTAGACTTATTTAATCTCATTATGTACTGTGAAAGCTTTTTATTCCCATTTGGTATCTTTAAGTTACGTGTTCGATCCTCGTTTTTAATTGAACATTTAAAAATATTTGGATCTTTTCAACAATCTTCTGGACCGAGTCAAATTTGTGGTGATTGGCAATTTATGTTACTTATTTTCTTGGGGCAAGCACCTTTTTACAGTCTCTTGGGACTGCATGTCTCCGTGCTACAATATGTTTTAATCTGGGTACCTACCTTATATACATTACTTAATCAATTACCTATCTGTTGATTGCGACACGTTCTAGAGTGGTAGATACTATACGAATCGCCCTGGCGAAAGACCACCATTCAGAATTGAAATGGCTTTAGCCACGTTTGATGACCATATCTGAATAGCCAGGTACTTCCCAACCTTTCTCTTCCCCATATTCTTCCCCTCCCAACTACCTTCAACCTCACAACATACCCCAATTTGGAGATGTTGTAGCCTCACTGGCTCTAGACGGTTGGGAGCAGTTTAGACTCTTGTGAGGTATTCACTATAAAAATAAATTTAAAAAAACCCTTGGCCCTTGCTATGTATGGTACATGTTCAAACGTAGACTTTTGCCAAGTAATCGCCATGGACATTCACCTCCCTCGGTCATTCAAACAGTGCGAACTTGGACTGTTTCCCTGTACAGAATTCTCCCCAGCATCTTCGTCTCGGACCATTTGGTGTCTGTCCAGCGAAAATGTCGCAATCTTCATCCGTTCCGGCTAAGCGGATACGATTCAGACACGATTCGCAGCGCGGGGAATCGATCAGGGACCAGAATCGTGTTTGCGATTGATCCGGAACTGGAACCAACGCGGGATCAACGAACGAAACTCAACTCTGGCAACCAAAGCGTCTGTGTCTAGCCAACGTGTTTTTGTTGTTATTTATCGATTCGGAATCATATCCTGAATATTCTGTGATCCTGATACAAGGGGGGAAATTTCTACGTGATGATTAACATATAAATCACTAACACCATTACGCTTTTTCTCAGGGAGGGTAGGCAGAGAGGATGGACTACCACACAACTCACACGCTTCTTGCTTCATTCACTTTCATACATCGTTTCATTCATACCGTTCTGTTATTCTGATTCTTGACATGACCAATAAATACGTGACGGCCTTCACAAACACTCGACTACGAATTCAGAGGTCGCGGGTTCAAACCCGGCTAAATGAGGATGTTTTTACGTTACCGGGAAAAGAAAACTGATTTCGAAATTAAGTATTTTCATCTTTAAACGAATTAAAAAAATATTCTTTAAAACCATCATTCTGAAATTTTTTATTAAGTTGACCATTTTTATAGTTATCTGGATGCGAGTTATATAATGTATAGGCAATGTATTCTAAAGATTTGATCCCATACATTGTGGTGTGTGTAAGTGGAATGTGAATTTTATTGTTATTTCGTGTTATGTTGGTGGATGTCTTGATTGTAAAGGGGTTTGATGTCAATGTGCGTTGTTTGCTGAGTAATTTGTAGAATGGTGCTTATAATTTCATATTTGGGGAGTATTTGGATTTTGACGGTAATTACAAGACTTTTAAATTAATTTTATCACTATTTCTTAGGTTGCTTAACTTTTTATGCGAGGTTCGGGAACCCATCGTTAAAATGCTAAGCCGTTTTAGATATGCCTTTCAGCAATATCCAATGTTCCACTTAGAGGCAGTAGAAGGGGTAACAATAACATTGTTTGCATCTTAAGCGCGTTGACTTATTGACCTGAACTAGGACATTTTCCGGGCTGTATTTCTGAAAACTAAAAATGTTAAATACGCTGAGCATTTAGTCAAAAGCAGCCCCCTTAGTTGAACACAATATTTAGTATGTCACAAAATGTAGTCTTATCATTGTGTTTATCCTAGGTTGTCAAATCAGACAAATATTAAATCATCAAGAGATTACCGTATAAGAACAATGCTCTATTTGAAATGATTTAACGTTATCTTTTCACATTGCCTTTCCAACAATTAAACAATTAACCCGTGGTAGACAAAATTAACTGGATAGTGCATCCTTAAAGTTTACTTCTGAGAAGGCATCGGGTTATATGTACTAAAAATGACAAAATATCTACCAACAATTCAATCCAAAGCCCATGTCGGGTTACGAAAACATTGGGGATATTATGTTGTATACGAGTATACGTAGTTCTGAGCGGTGAATCCTCATAGCAAGTGGGTGGGTTTTTGTACTAGGAAATTTTGCGAGAGACAGGAGGGATGATGTAGACTTTGGTGGAAGGGAGAATGGAGGAAATTCAATTAAAAAGGACTGAGTGCTGTATTCATTACGAAAGGTTAAGGTAAACGTTGTCAAAGGAATTAAGACTGGCGCTCTACAATGAAGTTCTGATAACCATACTGATTTATGTTAGTGCGGCATGGAAATAGCAGAGAAATAACTAATGCGGCAAAGATTCAAGACTGATTTAATTTGCATTTTCAAAATTATTATACATTGTATTATTGGCTCACCTTTTTTGTAGCAACTCATCCAGTTCAACATTCCTTGCGGTAGACTTAAAAACAATGAATTGCTGTTCCTCAATCATCACTCTACTAATTTTGGTTATCATTCTCCACTGTCCAGATTTTTTTATTAATATAATACATTATAATGTAAGGTGTTATATTAATATACAATTTTTTCTAAATCTAAATTTTCATTATAAAGATGTACCCTCATAAAAAAGCTGTGCTTGTGTGTATGAGGGTGCGTTATTTATTTAGTAACTAATCAACTATTGTAATGATTTACTAAAATATTTATTTTCAGTTTTCAGTGTAGTTTTTTTAATTGTATTTTGAATTGTATTTTGAATTCTTTGAGATCATTATCAATCAATCTTATTTTTTCCGGTAAACCATTAAAGAATTTTATTCCAAGATATTTGTAACTTTGTTGATCTATTGTTTTTTTACATATCGGGATTGGTAATGTGCATTTTTGCCTCAGATTTTTTGTATTTTTTAATGGTGCGGTTTTATTTAAAATTTCTTCTTTATATATGTGTAACGCTGCATGGTACAAATAAAGAGGAAATATGTCAAACTGGGATAATGAACTTTAAATCCTTTTCAGACGCAATTTTTATTGTTATTTGAATTCTGCTATACTTTCATAGAGAAGTGTTATTTAGACTTCCAAAAACTAAATGAAATTAGGTATTTATCATTCTTTCAAACTCGTGATACACATCAAATTCTTGATTCACATTATTTATAAAGTCATGTAGATGCAAAACTTCAAAGCCATAATCTCGGTTTGATATAATCGCGCGTGTGCTTTATAACGTAGTCAATAATATTAAGACAGGGCTGCTTAGATGATTTGAGCACCAAGATGTAAGTGTCAATAGAATAATATAAAATAAAACCACTTCTTAATACGTTTTTTTTTCTTTTTTTTCAATCACTTTGTGGTTCAACATATTTAATGAAAATGAAATAAAAACTTTGTATAAAACCGCAGATTTTATTTTTATTTTTATGATCGACCGGTTATTTATTATTATCGTTATTTGTCCAGTAGTCCAATATCTGTCTATTACTCTCTATTCCTTTGCTATAATTTAAATGTTATTATTTTGTTTTCTTATTATTCCCTTCTTTATTTTATTTTATATTCTGTTCTCCCTCTGTTTGTATGAGTATATATATAACCACACACTATGTATTTTTTTACCCTGATGATGCTTGGGGTAGCGAAACCGGTCGGCCAAAAAATTAAAATTAAATCTTTGGTCTTATATTTACAAAGTTATTATTTCATTATTAATTTTTATATAATATAATATATTGAATTTCGCTTTGTCGCAAGCTTCGTATTTACATCACATCACATCCGAAATGATATTATGTATTTATAATGACACTCCACCAAGTATTTGCTTCTTCCGATAAAAATATTATATAGGTACAAGGTATCTATCAAGTTGATGGGAGAAATTTGAGAAGCCCCAGAAAGACACGATACGATCAGATTAATCAAATATTCTTAAGTTGGAATAACAGAAGAGCATTTTCAACACGATATATAAATTTTGATGAAGCAGAGGCAGGTGTGTTCATTTCAACGTGTCTGTCTACCCCTACCTAAATACTTAACTGACTAAATCCTTTGAAATGATTTCGCTCAAGGCCCGGGGTATAGAAGCTTAATGATTTTTTTTCATAAAATATCAAAACCCACAGTGAAAAAAATGACGTCATTAGATCCCTCATAACCACAATGTCACATTTTTACTGTCACCTCGTTATTATACGGATTCTTCCAAGAAACCATAATCGTCATGCCTTTATTAATAATAATATTGAAGGATTCAAACGGGACCTTGGCCCAAATAACATTTATCGCTGAAATTATTGATTTTCCTTTCAATATATTCTGATATTTAAAGTTGTTTTCGTCTGATTTTTAATAAACAAATATTACTAGTAGGTTTCATTCCTAACCGTGATAGACTTCCTTAACTCGACAGCGAAATCCTCCTGCTTCCTGGCCACCCTTTCCAAAAACATCCCACATTTACCAGCCATATTCTGAAAAACATATTTATATTGGTACACCACCAATAAAGCTTTTTCGATGCAGTTTCTTTGTTATAAGCAGGTGACTTTGAAAAAAAAATGATATGAGTAGCGAAATGTCGATTCACTTTGCGTTTAACGCTTTGTAGGCCAACTTGAATATAAACTGAAATGTCAATTGCCTCTGAGATTCGAATTGATAAGCAACGTGTGTGTCTGACATCGTCTTATGACGGGCTAATCCCTTTTAATAACATATAATTACTAACTCTATGTACGATACATACATACTTAAAAACGAGATACAAATAATATCAACAATAATTTTTTAATTTTTTTTTTCGTAGAAAGCAATCACTTTGTGGTTTGACACATTAAAAGTAATGAAAAAACAACTTTGCATAAGACCACGAATATTATTTTAATTATTATGACCGACCGGTTTCGCTTAACCTAAGCATCATTGTTCTCCCTCTGTATGTATATATAACCGCACACTTTGTATTTTTTGTTGAGATTAATTTTGTACCCTGATGATGCTTAGGCTAAGCAAAACCGGTCGATCAAAAAAAAATATATTCGCGGTCTCATACAAAGTTATTTTTTTCATTTCTTTAATTTTAAACATGGCGTTCATGACCGATCAGTAGCTGAGTGGACAAACGCGTCGGATTCCCACCCGGACATCGTGGGTTCAATTCCTCTGCTAGCTTAGTCCTCCATCCTCCAGGTAGTAAAAGTTTTTCAAATATTGTATATAAAATAAGACAAAAAAGTTTTAAGTACAACGCCACTAAGCAATTCAATTCTCTGCCCAGCACCATCAGAAACATACAAACCAAAAGCTCCTTTGAAAGCAATATCATTACTCACCTTAAAAACCAAGTGTAATTTAGCTCTTAATATGTAGATTCTATATCTTCGAATTTGTCATTTACTTATATTATTTTTATTATGTATGTACTATATTTTCGATATTAACATGTTACTATGTAGCTAAAAAAACACTTTTGCAAATTGCCATCCCAACACAGGCTTATGCCTAGTGGGATGGGCAATTTACCAACTAATAACAAAATGTATGTTCAAGTAAAATAATAAATAAATTGTCAGGTTATTCGTAACCCGGGTATGTTGTCTTTATTTAAAACAAAAAGTAAATTAAAGGGCACTATTCTACTATTATTATATGATAATAGCAATCTAACGTCACTAAAAAGAAAAATAAAACTAAAATTTTATCAACATTATTTTTTTATTAAATTATAAACACTAAAATATGAACAATATTTTTCCTATCCATGTATTAGTATATTTCGCACCAGTAATAGGTAAACTGTTACGAGAAAGTAAATTACTTTAGCCATAACTGATTACAAACAGTTCAATTTAGTTTTGTCACGACTTCAATTCAATTGGAGTAGCGAAAATAAAAGCAGAAATAATGCATTTGACGATAGCCGGTTTCACGATATTTTTAAAGGTTTTCTGACCAGTCAGAGCGAAGGTTTTTGTGAGGTCTCCCTCTACCTGCTGTATTTATTGTTTATTTGCGCGCGGATGTGTTGGCAATACATGTGATAAGACGCACGTGGTTCGCGTTCTGGGAGGCATTGTCAAATAAACATGATAAGAGTGCAAAGCATGAATTTTTAAAATCTCGCTAATCATGACGTTATTTCCCTAACAAATGGCAGTTAGGCATGTAAATGGCAGAAGAAGGATGAAAGTAGACTGAATGCTCTACACATTTTTATTTTTTATAGTGAATACCGCACGAGAGTTCCAACTGCTTCCAACCGTTTAGAGCCAGTGAGTCTATGGCATCCCCAATTGGGGTATGTTGTGAGGCTGAACACGGCTAAAGCCATTGACACGAATGTTCTATCAAATGTATATTTTTGTTTATTTATCGAAGGAAGCAATCACTTTGTAGCTTGACATTATAATTTAAATAAAAAATATTTTAGTTTTAAGCCACTTTATTTATACACATATAACAATTCGACCGGTTTCGGTTAAACTTAACCTTCTTCAGGAACGTATATATATAAACTTATATATATATACGTTCCTGAAGAAGGTTAAGTTTAACCGAAACCGGTCGAATTGTTATATGTGTATAAATAAAGTGGCTTAAAACTAAAATATTTTTTATATATTCGTAAAAAGCATTAACTTTGTGGCTTGCCATATTTATAAATAAAAAATAAAAAAATAATAATAAAAAGTGGTTAAAAACAAAGTGTATGTGTTCTATTTAAAAATATTTTTTATTTAAAGTATATTTTTGTCATTGTTTCATTAAAATATTATGTATGTGCTGTTCTTTCTCTGTTGCTCTTTTTTTTCTCATTTCGTGTTTATTATTTTTTTGTAATTGGACAATGGTTCGTTAGTATAAAAATAAATAATAAATGTAAAAACCCAGCAGAGCGTAAATAAATAACTAAACTAACTAACTAACCATCACGCCTTTTCTCCGGATGGGTAGGCATTAAGACCTTTGACATACTATATTTTAACCATTGAATGCGTAACGTCGATATTTCGACGAACGAATATCTATCATAAATTGCGTGTCGTCGATACATCGACGATATGTACAAATATATACTACATTTGACTGTATTTTTTTTCTGGTTTTGTTTTTATTTTGTGCTTGTGTATATTTTTATATCATAATGCTAAGTTTCCTAAACAAATAAAAAAGTGGTTAAAAACAAAGTATATGTGTTCTATTTATAAATATAAAATAAAAAAGAATTAATAAAATATCTCAATATTTGACCAAGTTGTGATTTTTTATTTAGCATTCCAATTTTTCATTTTTTCCCTGTTTTTTAACACGCAATTTTAGTACATATTATGAAAAAAGGCCCAACACACAAACGGTTAAATTTGCTCTCATGCCCTAAAAAAATCAGCTTAATTTCAAATTATTAATCATTATGATATAGTGATTGTGTCCTGCCAAAAGTGACCTGCCAGGTAAGTATGTTGCTGTAAATTTATATAAACTACATAATATTTTAATGAAAAAATGACAAAAATATACATTTGATGGAACATTCAAGTCAATGGCTTTAGCTTTGTTTGGTGACCAGATCTGAATAGCCAGGTACTTACTAGCCTTCCTCTTCACCGTCTCCTTCCCTTCTCCACTCCCTCAAAATACTCGATTTTGGGTTACCATAGTCTCACTGGCTCCGGGCAGTTGGGACTCATGTGCGGTATTCATATAAAAAAACGTGACTCTTCTTTTGTCGTCTTCTTTTTATAACGAGCTGAGAAGGTTGATGTTTTTTGTAACTGCATATTTTTTCTGTATAATTTGATACTACTATTTTTTTAAATGGATAGCATTTTTGTTGCGTGACAACGGCTTAAGCCATCCACGCCATTCTCGAACTGTAATAAATATTTTCAAAACAATTTCATTGAATACTAAAATATACATTTCTTTATTAATTCTTTTCTATTTCTGAAGATGTCGCCAAGTTATAAAATATCCCACATTGAAAAAAATCTTGTTCGCATTTCAACTCAGGATACAACCAATCCTAATATTTTTTTGTATTTTTTTATATAGTGAATACCGCACAAGAGTCCCAACTGCTCCCAACCGTATAGAGCTCAGAGAAATAATATATATGGAGAGAGAGCTAAACATTTTCACCCAACCTATACTAATTTACGATAAATCACTTTCTCCGGGTTTTCACGTCGTAAACCATGAGAGAGGTAGAGATTAGACAAGTTCTCACACAATACAGCACCGCTTTTAGGTATGTAAGCATGTTTTCCGCCTCCGGCGACTACGCCCACTACATTTTGTTATGCGACAAAACAGGACAGAACTCATGACATACCTCAACGGTTTTTTAGGTTATATCCTTGAAGTAACAATATATGGAGGGAGAGCTAATTATTTTTACCCAACCTACACAAACTTGCGATAAATCACTTTCTTCGGGCTTTTACGTCGTATACCATGAGAGAGAAAGAGACAACAAATTTCATAGACCGCGTCTATATACTGTAAGGATGATCTTAAGGTCCTGGTTCACGGCGGGACTCCGCCCACATTTTTTATTATGCCACTAAACTTGACACAACCAAACAATATTCCAGGTAATATGCTATATTTGTGTTGATAAAAATACTGTGAAAAAGTGGTTATACGAATAAACAAAAACATTATGTCGATATGTGATATGAATGGATGTATAAATACCGTAGCCTTAGTCTTAACCACACCCAGGTGCGCGCCGTGTCAGGTCAAAATCATCAAAAACAAGTCCAAAACTGACTTCACTGCCTTGGATAGATACTTCTCTACCAACTCTATGGTTATATCCTACATTTTTGTTTACAACAATACTGTAAAAAAGTGGTTACACAAATAAACAAAAACATTATGTCGACATGTGCTGTGAATGGATCTATAAATATTCTAGCCCTAGCCACGCCCCAGTCAGGCAAAAATCATCAATAGTGACTACACTAGCGCTACCTCCTGGTATATTATTGCTCTAAGGCCAGTGAGATTAAGTACATTCTTAAAATGACATAAATATTTTTTTCCATCTTTCGTTTTTCCAAAATACAAATATTAGCTGCTGACGTGCGTCTTAGTATGTTCTCATATTTCACAAAGTAATCTCAAACATAATTCAATACACCACAATCTCAACCTAACGCAAACTTAACCCAGATTTTGAGGTTGTTTAAAAACATCCTTCGGTCAATAGAAATATGAGCGGCATGGATTAATATCCTCCCCACCCCCCCCACCCCTTTATCATCCCTCCTTTTATTCTCCCCTCCTCCTCTTCCTCCACCTCCGCCACCTTGTCAGTCTGTACTTTAGTGTGACCAGTCACCTGAAAGAGTTGGTGAACCGTTCACCTGGAAATCATTCCGATCCGTTTTTAATTTTTTCAGTGTTTTTTTTCTCTTTTTGTTTTGTTTGTTGCAACCGGAATTGGGACGCCCGCAAACGGTTCTGTGATTGCTTTTAAATACACAAAAAAGTTTTTTTTAAATAACAAAGAAGTGTTGTTCGGAGAATAAATTGACATCGAGGTAAACGTAAAAGTTAGTACCTCTGAGCAATAATATACAGGAGGGAGCGCTTCTGTAGTCAGTATTGATAATTTTGCCTGACGTGGCTAGGACTAGGGATAGGGTATGTAAACATCCATTTATAGCACATGTCGACATAATGTTTTTGAAAATAATATCTATACAAATTAAAACTATCTAAAATCATGATCGTTATCATAAATCATGAGAGAAAACGGTTCAGAAATGGATAAAACCTCGGAGCAACAATGTATAGAGAGACAGCTAATTACTTTTACCCAACCTATACAAACTTGCGACAAATCACTTTCTCCGGGTTACGTTGTACACCCTGAGAGAGAAAGAGACAGCAAAAATAACGCAACGCTTTTATGTAATGTGAGGATGATCTGGGTCTCCCTCGTCCCCGGGGACTCCGCCCACATGTTTTCATATGCGATTAAACTCGACACACCTAAACGGTTTTTTAGGTTATATGCTATATTTTTTTGATAACAATACTGTGAAAAAGTGGTTATACGAATAAACAAAAACATTATGTCGACATGTGCTATGAATGGATGTATAAATACTCTTACCTTGGTCCTAGCCACGCCCTGGTCTGCCGAGTCCGGTATATATAGGTACCACAACTGTACATCAACAGATTATTTAAAAAAAAATTGAAGATTCAGAATAACAGAAGTGTGTGTATGAGACTATGTATGAATGTGAGTGAAGCAAGGAGTGTGTGCCAAGACAGAGTGTGTTATATGGCGGTCCATCCTCTCTGAATACCCCTGCGGGAAAACGATGTGATGGTTAGTTAGTTAGTTAAAAAGTTCACAACACAAGCAGTAAAATCCGAGAGCTTGCGAGACCAATAATCACAATAGAAAAGTTACTCCAAATATTTGCATATCAGATTATAACCAGATTCTTCTCAGCCTTCCTCTTTCTCTTTTCCCTTTTCCCTAACACTTCCTTCCTTCTCACAACTTTTCAAATGGATGAAATGGCCCAAATGGAGAGAGAGCTATATATTTTTACCCAACCTATACAAATTTACGATGAATCACTTTCTCCGGGCTTTTACGTCGTAAACCGTGAGAGAGAAAGAGACAAGACATGTTCTCACATAGTATAGCACCACCATTCGGTATGTAAGCATGTTTTCCGTCTCCCGCGTTTCCGGCGACTCCGCCCACTACATTTGGTTATGCGACATAACTGGACATAACGGTTTTGTAGGTTATATCCTATAATTTGGTTTATAACAATACTGGGAAAACGTGGTTATACAAATAAACAAAAACATTATGTCGACATGTATTATGAATGGATGTATAAATACCCTATCCCTAGTCTTAGTCACGGCCGAGTCAGGCAAAAATCATCATTAATAACTACAGAAGCGCCCCCTCCTGTGTATTATTGTTCTGAAGGCCTCACTTGAAATGTTTTAAGACCTCTGAAGCCAGGGGTCTTAAAACATTTCAACCATAGCATGATACGTTTTCGTTCAAAGCCGATCAGATAATGAGATCTCAGTCTTGGAATAAAGACTCGTTATTCGTAGGTAGGTACTGGTTTGAATATTGTAAAGCTGAAACAAGGTTTTTGAAATTACTCCTCCGTTGTGGAATTTTCCCGCAAAAACCAGTCTTTACGATCTAAATAATTGGCTCAGTCGATGTCAATGGAAACGTCGGGGTCCATCGCTGGCTTTACTTGCTTGCTTGTTTACTTGGTCACCTGTATAATACTGGACCTTTGTCATATTTACAATGTGGTCTACCTGTCTTCTTCAGCACGTCTTGAAAACTATCTTTCGAATCTAGGAACAAATAAAAAACTACGCTTTTCTTTGGAAAACGTTTCATTATTATTTATTTTTAGAACGGGAAATGTCAAAAGTAATTTTTGATTTGTTTGTTTTTTTTTATAATTTTAATTAAAACAGGCTGTTGTTCTTAATAATAATAATAACAGTGAATTTATAAAGCGCAGTTTTGTGATAGTTCACCTTAAGTGCGCTTCACACTAAATAACCTTACCTAATATAACAACGAGAAAATAATATATAACAGATATGTGCAAATTAAAACTTATAAAATAATGATCGCTCACGTAAATCGTGAAAAAAACAGATATGGGTATAACTTTAGAGAATATAGAGTGGTATCAATCCAAGGCAGTGTAGTCAGTTTTTGATGATTTTTACCTGACTCGGCGGACCTAAGCGTGGCTAAGACCAAGGTAAGGGTATTTATACATCCATTCATATCACATATCGACATAATGTTTTTGTTTATTCGTACAACCACTTTTTCACAATATTGATATTAACAAAAATATAGCATCTAACCTAAAAAAATGTTTAGTTGTGTCAAGTTTAGAGGCATAATAAAAAATGTGGGAGGAATCCCGCGGTGACCCAGGAGCCTAAGATCATTGTGACAGTACATAGAAGTGGAGTATTATATTTGTTGTCTCTTTCTCTCTCATAATGTACGACGTAAAAACCCGGAGAAAGTGATTTATCGCAAATTTGTATAGATTGGGTAAAAATATTACCTATACCTACTTGTATCGTTACTCCAAGGCCCAAGGCATGTAAGGGAGACAGGCGATAGGTTCTTGGATTGCGATGCCATCATCAAGCCCATCAACACAGCAATCACCACTTCATTCATCGCTTCTTGCTAATTAAGTGTCATCACATTATAAAGTGACGGTTGCTCGCTGTTCGCTTGCTGCTAAGAATGGGTATAAGTAGAGATGATTCCAAAGTCACCGATCTCCGATTTTGTCACAGGGATTTCTAACGAGCATGCGCAGGTTGTTCGTCACAGGTTCTTTTAGACTGCTCCGCCGTCTTTGCGCGAAAAAATCGTCGCAGGTTCATTGAGACTGCTTACATGTGAGCGTGTTTTTCTGCAAGTACGTGTGAGGTTGATTACGAAACCTTTTTCGATTATGGACATGTTTAGGAAACATATATATTTCGACGATCGAAATGCTTCGATTACGTATGGCCCTCCCTATCCCGCGGCATTAAAATAAATTACAACCTTTCCCGTGTGTTTTTATCACATGCTAATTTTTTTTCGTGTTTCGCGAATTGTCCGATTCTTGCATTTTTTTCGCACTCGTAAAAACGTGGCCAATAAACCAAACCGGTTATTGCCTAGTTTTATGTTAAGTTTAGCAATTACGCGAGACTTGTATTTTAGTGGATTCGCTTTGAATAGAATAGGTACCATTTAAAATGGTTGTTTACGAGTATGGCGGTCAAGGGTCGTGGTAGAATATTTTCGGGTAATCCGTGAATTTAGCCACCTTTTAAATTGGACGTCGGTTCTCGTCTCGGAGAAACAATGTATGGAGAGAGAGCTAATTATTTTTACCCAACCGATACAAACTTGCGATAAATCACTTTCTCCGGGTTTTTACGTCGTACATCATGAGAGAGAAAGAGACAACACATAATAATCTGCTTCTATGTACTGTCACTATGATCTTGGGCTCCTGGGTCACCGCGGGACTCCGCCCACATTTTTTTTTATGCCACTAAACTTGACACAACTAAACGGTTTTTTAGGTCAGATGCTATATTTTTGTTGATATCAATACTGTGAAAAAGTGGTTATACGAATAAACGAAAACATTATGTCGATATGTGATATGAATGGATGTATAAATACCCTAGCCTTAGTCTTAGCCACGCTTAGGTCCGCCGAGTCAGGTAAAAATCATCAAAAACTGACTACACTGGCTTGGATTGATACCACTCTATAAACTCTAAGGTTCTCGCACTGGAGGGATACACATGTAGACGTGTGTTACGGGAGTGTCCGTGGGCCTAAAGTGAGCCCAGTTTTCCTTATTTCTGTTGCAAGTAATTTCACATTTTAAAATATCGAAATCTTTATTTAAACAGATTTTTTTTATTTTCCTATTGGTAGAATCGCCAGTCGCCCTGGTGAAAGACCACCATTTAGAATCGAAAAGTTGCTTAAAATGGCTTTGATAATAATAACAGTGAACTTACATAGCGTAGTTTTGTGATATTTCACTTTAAGTTCGCTTCATACTAAATTAATTAAGATAATAAGACTAACTAATTAGGAGAAAATATTATGTAATATGTATACAAATTAAAACTATCTAAAATCGCGATCGTCATCATAAATCATGAGAGAAAAAGGTTCAGATATGGGTATAACAGTGCATGTGTACATTAACAGATTTAAAAATCAATTTACCAGAGGCTAAGGGTATATAAATCCAGATGAAACGTATGAATTCATTGTTAAATCAAAGAAAAGGAAATAAGATGGAGCCCTTCCCTTCCCCATCTCCTCCCCATTACCATCAGCCTCACTACATACCCCAGTTGGGGGCGCCACAGTCTTACTGGCTCCAAATAGTTGGGAGCAGTTGGGACTCTTGTGTGGTATCCACTACAAAAAAAAACAGATCAATTCACTGGCCTGTTAGGGGCCTAGGTCTGATGTAATTCGACACCAGTTTTCTTTTAATTTGTATTGTTCACACTTCTAGGGATTATGCGTTCAGTGGGCCCTAGTTAGTTTACTTTTGCTTGCCATTTCAAAATGTCTGGGAGCATTGACCCAACGTAGAAAATATCTAAATAGTTTAAGTATTATTTTACTATAAAAGTAGCAGTGGCGTACCTTTTCCAGAAATATTAATATTTCTATAGATTAGTTTGCGGTGATATTGCTCACTAAATGAATATTTATTTATACTGGGTTTTAACAGATGTTCTCTCTTACGTGGAAACATCCAGTTATAAAAACCCAGTTAGTGTTTAATATGTAAGTTTTGTTTACACCATTAGCAACAGAAAATCTTTCTTCAGTTCTATACATTGTGATTAGTTTCGTTGGAAATAGAGACTCAAATAAAAACGATCCGCTATTTATTTTTCACTGATTATTTCACCATATATTTTGTTTAACTTGTTTGATACGTATGCGCATTGGTGTATTTCGTGTCAATTCGTATATCTTAAATAGAAGTCAACATAATTATGAGGGGCCGACGATTGAAAATTTCCTTTCAGTTCAACAGTATTCTGCTTGTATTTCCACTATACCATCAAGTATTTAAATAAAAAAAACCTCACAAGCGGTGAGTTTCTGGCAATATGAATTTTGTGCTGACTTTTCTGTCTGGAATTTCTTCATACAACTATTTTTATCTCCCAACGGTCTATCGATCAAGAGCTGTGGTGCTTTAAAATATACGTTAAGCATAAAAAAAATACGACATCTTACTGTTTGTTCTATCGGAAAAAAATGTGTTGATATCTAATGCAAAGCCGGAAAATGAAAGGAGTTGTATGGATGTGAATGGAGGTCCTGTTACTCCTGAGTTGATTGTGTTCCATGCTTACTCCTGGTAACTCTTCATTAGAAACCGCCCATCTAAGGTCATACAGTGGCTGTGTTGTGTGCTGTTGTGTTCTCGTGTTGACAGTTGGTGTTGTGTTGTGTTGCAGGTGCGGGCGGCTTGGGGCCCCGCCCTCCGGGCCGCCAGCCCTGGCTGCCGCCGCCCCCGGGCCCGCCCATCTCCCCTGACGGTCAGTAAGCAGCCGGCTGACCAGCCAACCAATGCTTCAGATCTCTAGGACGCTTGCATTAGTTTAGCATTTGTAGATTTTGCTCCGCTACTTGTCTTAGACATATTTTACGCCATGGACATGCTCCAGTCCTCTGTAGTTTACTTTGTTAATTTCTTTAGATCTTCATCCCAGAGTCAAGTTTGTCTCTTTACCTCGAAGTGTCCATTGAGTCTTTTGATGTGTACTGATACCTTTATCAAGGCTATCATTTGTACGACATGTTACTTTAATTGAATGATTATTAGATTTGCTTGCTTCTGTGTAGTGCATCTTCAGCGTCTATAGGAGACAGCTTCATTTACTCATCTTCGGCTTTACTTTATATATAAGTGTATTGCAGCATTGCTATGGAAGTGGCGTATTGTGTGACTTCCATTGGTATATTTGCTTATTATTCACTACCATGCTGCAGCCTACTTTCGTACTTATTGATCTACTGTACTTTGTAATGCAATCATTGCAATTTATTTAAACCCTTGGTAGAGGAGTTTCCATCAATCTAGCATCGCAATTATATGCTTTAGTTCATGATCTGATGTAATTATAGTTTCATATTCATTTATACGTTATTATTTTTAAAATCTGCCTCTTAAATCTAACCCAGGGAAGACCTTTGTAGTTTCCATTGATTAGATTCTTAAATATAGTTGATAATAATTTTGTAATTTATTTATGTTGTAGTATATGAAATAAATTGTTTCCATTACTACAATTATCCTCGTTTACATAACGTTAATACTAATATTACAAAAATAATATAATTTGGTATCAGAATGCTGTAATAGGTATATTTAAATACGTGCGTTTTGACATGATTTTTATTTTCCTAATTAACTGCCATCTACCTTTCGGCGTTAGATTAATCTGTACCCTTTGATCTTTGTCAGCTTCCACCTTCCGAATACAGGTCGCACCGCCTCGGATGAAACTCCCCAAATAAAGTGAAACCGTCTAGACGCCAAAGTGATTTCAGTTAATTCCCCATTAGTGCCTTAACCGGGATGGGCATTGTATAATGCAATAAACCAGTTTGTGTCTCGGACCCCTGCCACCTCCTCACCTCCTTCCTACCACCTTCCTACCACCTTCCTACCACCTTCCGTCCATCCGTCCTGCCTATCCCACTTACCCGCCGGACTGAAATGGAGTCCAAGTTGGTTCCATTTCAACGCCCCGGGGCTTCGGCAGACGGTGTCAATTAAAACTGCAATTACACACTTGTACGCACCGAGGTACCAAACATATCCTGATTTATTCACGCAGGCTAACCGTCCCTACTTACTCTCTGCGAGATGCTGTGCCACTTGTGTGGTGCTGCATAACACTAGATCTGAATGGGTATATCCGATTTATACGGGCCTTTTTAACCTAAGTGTGTGGGCTTTTTGTATTTAATTAAGGAGGCCTACCTCATGTACAAATTTGCATGTAATTATTAAACGCAAATATTCTGTTTAATAATAAAACAAAAAATTCTACTTCCAAAATGTATTTCGTAGTTTTCCGTAGAATATCGACAGTGTTTTAGTAAAATGTGTTATTCTACACTCTTTGGCAAGCAAACATAGGCCTAGTTCTTTGAATCCCTGTTACATTTTACATAGTCACAAATCGACGATTAGCGCAATTTTGATTTTTTTGACAGTTACCACTTAAAATAATCGCCCCCTTTGACCGCCGATTTTTGACCCGTAGCAGCGTTGGATCTAATTTTTGATCAGCCATAACCTTTATCTATAATGCCTTTCCTTGCCAAAAAGTGTGAAATAACGCCTCTGACCAAAGCAAAGTCGATTTTCTAAGCAATACCTTTATTTCTTACTTTCGACGGTCAGACAGCTCGTGTAGAGACCTAATGATGGATCTCTCTGATCTCCTCCGTTCGGCATGTATGACCAATGAGGGCCCAATGGGGCAAGGAACATACCTCGGAACAATAAGATACCAGGAGGGAGCGCTATTGTAGTTAGTATTGATGATTTTTGCCTGACTGGGGCGTGGCTAGAACTAGGATCTTTATACATCCATTCATAGCACATGTCGCCATAATGTTTTTGTTTATTTGTATAACCACTTTTCACAGTATTGTTGTAAAGAAAAATGTAAAATATAACCTAAAAAACCGTTGTGATCTGTCCTGTTATGTCGCATAACATGCGCCATTAAAGTGCTCTTGAGGTGATTTTCCCACGAAAACGGCGCTATAAAAGTTATCCATTTAATATTATTATTTATTTACAAAACGTAGTGGGTGGAGACGCGGGAGACGGAGAACATGCTTACATACCTAAAAGCGGAGCTATATTGTGAGAACTTGTCTTATCTCTTTCTCTCTCACGGTTTACCACGTAAAAACCCGAAGAAAGTGATGTATCGTAAATTTGTATAGGTTGGGTGAAAATGTTTAGCTCTCTTTCCATATATATTCTTGTTCTGAGGAACATAGTATGTCTAGCAATAATATACAAAAGAGAGCGCTGTAGTCAGTTTATACGAGGTTTGCCGGACTCGGCTAGATCTGGACGTAGCTAGGACTAGGGTATTTATACACCCATTCATAGCACATGTCGACATAATGTTTTTTTTTAATTCGTATAACCACTTTTTCACACTATTTTTTTTAAAAAATAACATGTAACCTAATAAACCATTGACTTATCTCAATTTGTTTCGCGTATCATAACGTGTGGGCGGAGTCGACGGAGACGCGGGACACGTAGAACATTTTAAGCGGTGTGATAATTCGGAAAAAATTGTTATCTTTTTCTTTCTCATGGTGTACGACGTAAAAACCCGGAGAAAGTGATTTATCCCAAATCTGTACAGGTTGGGTAAAAAGAATTAGCTCTCTCTCCATATATTGTTACTTCAAGGTCTAGGATCATCATAAGGTTTCATTTCAAACAAGACGATAAATTGCTGCTGTTAATACATTGTCCGTGGCCGCACAAAATGCTATTTCTGGTTTGTCAATGGTATATATGAACATTTTTCCTGTTCGTTAAAATGCATATATATTTACATAAGATAAGCTAACTTTAACTTACCTATCCCAGTCGCATAACTCTTGATCCATCAATATGCATGTTTCCTCTCGCACCCGCCTGTTACCTGATTGACATTTTTGACCCGGCCAAATTCGGGTGCCAATCTGGTTCACCGATGTGTTCCCTGACGTCACCCGCCGACGTTTTGCCCCGAGCTCCCGCGTCGGGTTATGTATTTTAATATTATTTTGTTATTAGTGTTTAGTGATGCAACGATTACGAATCCGATGCATTTTTGCCGCAGGCTTAATTAGTGTGTAAGGTTATTGTAATCACTGATTTATCTGTAAGATTATCTATGCCTGGACGTTTATCAATTTAACCCTCGTGGGACTGAAGAAAATTACACGTTTTTTAAATTGATATGAAGGTTTTTTTTACAGTATATCATTTGCTAGAGTTTGCTGGACCACTTTTATGACGTAATATATTTCGAATCAGTTCAATACTTGGGGAAGTGGATAGGAATTTCACCCAGTACCATCTTTTCTTGGGTTTTTTTTAACTAAAAAGTTGATTAAAAATAGTATTAAGGATACAGGTGGCACTTTGAACACAACAGTACATCATATTTATCATTTAAAATAAGATAAAATGATTAATAAATACGAACAAGCTTCAAATTCCATATAAAACACATGAGGGTACCCGGGTACTCTTTCAGTCATCAGAAGTTGTAAATTATACTTATGCGTTTTTGCTAACACCCTCCACATATCCAACGGTTATGTTCAGTTGTTCATTTTCACTATTGTGGAGAAGTTAGGAAGTTTCAGCCGGTTAGACTTACTGAAACATTCAAAAAATCCATGTTAAAAACCGAAAAGGGTACTCGGGTACCCTTTCAGTCACATAAAGGTTAAATAAGTTAATGTCGTCGCCGGAAAGGCAAAAGGGCTGAAGCGCCATTTTAGAAAGTTTACACAAGAGGTTTTTTTTTTTACAATAACTCCACTCAGGAGGTATTGAGGAAAATAATTTCATCTTTAAGGATGCTGTGTGTAGGTTCTTTTTGAGGAAAGGAAGGAGTGAACCTGGGTCTTGAAGATGCCCATGTTAAAGGAGGGAGGAAACAGAGGCCGGCAAAACGTTCCATAGCCGAGCTGTTGAAAATAAGAACGAGTCGTAAAAGCGACCCGTTCTCATGTATTGAATGGCAACCCTGTACAAATGTTGGGCGCGCGTTTGGCGAGTTTCCCGACTATGCACCGGTGCCGAAGGGATCAATGACGCAAGTTCCTCGGAGCATCTTCCATTGAAATACCTGTTCATATTAAATTCTGTTTTACAATGAAATTCATAAGTCTTCAGTAACTGGTTGGATTTAAAAAAAAAATGCTCTCACTGAGTTACCTGAAGCGACAAAATATTTAAAAAAGTATCAAACTTGTGTCGCTTGAGTCAAGCGTTCTCCCAAATGGTAAATTCATTTTACACGGCTGAAGGGCCACAAAAGTCTTCAGAATCAAACGAAAGTCAGAGCATTATTCGATCCAGAAAAAAAACTGATCAAAACTGCAAATTCTACTCAAAGCTTGTCGCTTAAGTCCTTTTGCATTTCCAACGACAATATGTCGGTACGTTTATGTGTTATATTTTTGGTTGTTATTATTTTTATAGGTGAATACCGAACAAGCGTCCTAACTGGGCGGACCCAGTGTGGATGATATTTACTGACTATAGTGATTATGCAAATAAAGCAACTGATAATACTGTACATTTCCTATTGATAATAATTTATTATAATCTCATTGCATTCTGCCCAGCTTTTTTTGCTGATAAAACAATTCGTTTGATATTTAGTCTTATTAGTAATCAAACAAAATATTATTAAAACATTGCATTTATATAGCGCAGATTTGTGATATTACCTACGCCGGAGACGCGGGAGACGAAAAACATGCTTACATACCTCAAGTGCGCTCTACTAGGGTCAGCTTAAAAATAATAAATAAATAAAATTTAAAATGACTCCGACAGTGCTCCTTATATAGATGATAAAATAAATAATAATAAGAATCATCACAGCAAGAATATATATGGAGAGAGAGCTAAATATATTTACCCAACCTATACAAATTTACGATAAATCACTTTCTTCGTGTTTTTACGTCGTAAACCGTGAGAGAGAAAGAGACAAGATAAGTTGTCACATAATATCGCACATTTTTTGGTATTTAAGCATGTTTTACGTCTCCGGCGACTCCGCCCACTACGTTTTGTTATGCGACGTAACAGGACATAACTCGACGGTTTTTTAGGTTATATCTTATATTTTTGTTGATAACAATACTGTGAAAAGGTGGTTATACAAATAAACAAAAACATTATGTCGACATGTGCTCTGAATGGTTGTATACATACCCTAGCTCTAGTCGCGCCGAAGTCAGGAAATAATCAACAATCCTGATTACACTAGCTATCCCTCCTGGTATATTATTGCTTTGAGTATGAATCCTAGTCCAATCATGCAACATAAATGTAAGATTTAGGTTAGGTATTGCTAAAATACTTACTTTGTCAGAACCGATGTAATAGTTGAGTATTTTGCTGACGATGCGAGTCTACCATGTGTAATATTGTACTGAATGTTTATTATGAACTCCTGTCCCCTGTCCTTTGTCCCCTGTTTCCGTACTGACGTTGGCTTGTGTTTCAGGAGGTGGGCGGTATGGCGTGTACTCGCTGTTCCCGCCCGCCGCGCCCACTGCCCACAGGGTGGCCAGCAGCGCCACGCACGCCTACCACAAAGGTAAACAATCAACACACACTAAATAACTAACTAACATTCGCTACTTCTTTTAATTACCTTTTTATGCTTTCTGCGATCCGGGAGTCGATCCTTCATAAGGTCGTCAGATATCCTGGCATCCCGACGATTTACTACGTTCGCGAGCCCGACTGCAGATCGCCAACGAACAAACGACTGAATTAAGCATAGGTCCCGGATTTCAAATATTTCTTGATATTTTTTTATTTAATTTTTATCCGGAGCCAGTGGGACTATGGCATCCCCAATTGGATTATGTTGTAAGGCTTAAGAAAGTGGGAAAGAGATAGGGAACAGGAAGGTTGGTAGTTGCCTGGCTATTTAAATCTGGTCACCAAATACAGCTAAAACCATAAATAATAATACTTGGCTAATTTATATAGCACCATTTTTAAGAAACATCACCTCAAGGGCGCAAGCAACGTTCCGATTCTATTAACATAAAATAAGACATGATATATTTGCGACACGTTCCGTTAAGTGGTAGATACTTTAAAACGTTTCTTGAAATTGCTTTAGCCGTATTTGGTGACCAGATCGGAATAGCCAGGTACTTCCAACCTTTCTCTTCCCCATCTTATTCCGTTCCCCACTCCCTGCAGCCTCACAACACGCCCCAATTGGCGTTGCCATAGTCTCACCTAGCTATAGATAGTTGGAAACAGTTGGGACTCTTGTGCGATATTCAATATAAAAAAGTGATTTTTTTGAGTAATTCGGAGAGAAGTACCTATATATATATAATATTTTAGTATCTTTATTTAAAATATCGCGCAAAACTCTCTTTCGGGGTTATATTAGAACCCCCTTCGAAACGGGAGTGTTCAAAGCCTAACCTGACCTTTCCAAAATGATTACGGATGATTACAGTTTGACACACTTAACATTGCAGGCAACCAAAGAGGAACCAAAAAACCAACAAAAAACCATTTTTAACTAACTAACTAACCATCACGCCGTTTCTCCGAAGGGGTAGGCAGAGATGACAGACCGCCATACAACTCTGTCTTGGCACACACTCCTAACTTCGTTCACATTCATGTATCGTCTCAAACATACTCTTCTGTTATTCTAACTCTTCACGTGGCCCGATTCAAGTATTTGATTCACGTGATCGTGCCATGTCTTCTTCGGGCGTCCCCGACTTCTTCTTCCATTCACTTTCGCATCATATATTCTTTTCACACTCCGGTCATCGTTCATCCGCCCCACGTGTCCAATCCATCTAAGCTTCCCTTTCTAAATCCTATTCATTACGTCCACATAAGCCATGTATCTTTCCGGATGGAAACATGGTTTTATCGCGCATACGACTCAGGGATCTAATCTGCACAGCATTCATTCTACTTCCATCCTTCCTCTGCCAGTTCCATGCCTCACTGCCTCGGGGTTGGTATAGGTACGCAAATAATTGATAAGATAACCAATTCATAGGCTTCATGGCTTCCAACCTTGAAGTAACAATATATGGAGAGGGAGCTAATTATTTTTACCCAACCTATACAGATTTGGGATAAATCACTTTCTCTGAGTTTTCACGTCGTACACCATGCGAAAGAACGAGACATTTTTTTCCGAATTATCACACCGCTTTAAAGTATTGTTAGAATGTTCTTCGTGTCCCGCGTCTCCGTTGACTCCGCCCACACATATAAATAATATCCCACACGCGAAATAAATTGACATAACTCAACGGTTTATTAGGTCACATGTCATATTTATTTTTTAACAATATTGTGAAAAACGAATAAACGAATACATTATATCGTGTGCTATGAATGAATGTATAAATACCCAACCCCTAGTCCTAGCCACGCTCAGGTCTAACCGAGTCCGGCAAACTTTGTAAAAACTTTTTTTTAATTTAATTTAATTCAATTGAATTATATAAAAATTAAAATGGAGTTCCACAAATTAAACACAAAAACTATAAATAAAAAAATAAATAAAAAAAATAAAAAAAATAAAAAAATAAAATAAAATAAAATAAATAAATAAATAAAATAAAATAAATTAAAATAAAAATAAATAAAAAAAAAAACTTGTAAAAACTGACTACAGCTCTCTCTACAGCGCTCTCTCTTGTATATTGTTGAGCTGAGCTTCTAACCCATTCCAAACCTTTAATAATAATAATAATAAAGTTTTATTCCGGAAGGTATGCAGGAGTAGTGCAATGCAATACCTTCCATAATTGATATTAATACGTGGTAATAATAATATTAACATAAAGTTGTTTTAAAATACTTTTATTTCGTATCTACTAAATCCACGCTAGCGACACCAACGACAGAAACTTTTGTACCAAATACTTTTATTATAGAATTTAAGAATATTTGTGTATTTGGTTTTATCACATGAATGATTGTGGAAGCCCTGTACGCTGAAAGCAATACTTCATTCGCGATTGTTTGAAATGCCCTTCGTGCGGTTAACTTTATCCAAGTGGAACCTTTTCAATTTATTCACCAAGCACGAAGTTTCGCCATTTTTTACAAATAAGTTTCGACGAACACGACATTTACCTAAAATCAAACCAAGTCGGATTTCAAATAAATACTTTTATTAGAAGCGAAGCTAGCGGTCTACAATGGAGTTCTTATACCAACTTATGTATAACAGTGAGGCAAGAAACTGGTAGAGGAAGGATGAAAGTAGACTGAATGCTGTAGAAATGAGATCCCTGAGGTGTATGTGCGGTAAAACCACGTATGAGCGTGTTAAAAATTTGGTTATCTGGAAAGAATGCAAGGCTGAGACGGAAAGGCTAATAAGGATATCGAAAAAAGGGTAAATGCAGGAAACTCTAGTAACGGAGGACTGAACGCTGTTGGCGCAAATAACAAAAATGTCAAAAAAAACTAAGTTAGCGGTCTACAATGGAGTGCTTGTACTAACTCTGATGTATAACAGTGAGGCATGGAACTGGCAGAGGAAGGATGAAAGTAGACTGAATGTTCTAGAAATGAGATCCCTGAGGCGTATGTGCGTAAAACCATGTATGACCGTGTTAAAAATGTGGTTATCTGGAAAGAATGCAAGACTGATGTGAGCGTATAGAATAGGATCAAGAAAGGGATGTTTACATGGTTTGGGCATGTTGAGCGAATGAACGAAGAAAGGAGCGAGTGAAAATAAATATATGACGCGAAAGTGAATGAAAGAAGTCGGGGACGCCCGAGGAAGACATGGCACGATTGAGTGAATCAAATACTTGAGCCGGGCCATGTGAAGAGTCAGAATAACAGAAGAGTATGTATGAATGTGAATGAAGCAAGGAGTGTGTGCCAAGCAGATTCATATGGCGGTCTGTTCTCTCTGCCTACCCCTGCACGGAAACGGCGTGATGGTTAGTTTTTTTTTTAGAAAGACAAACATTCCCGGATTACGAATAACCTGGCAATATTTGAAAAACTCTTTAAAAACCATCATAATAAGCGGAAGATGTTGCTTGTGCAATGATGGAGGACTTAGCTAGCAGAGGAATCGAACCCACGATGCCCGGATTGGAATCCGACGCGTTTGTCCACTCAGCTACTAACCGGTCGTTAGATATATTGTTGTAACAAAAGCAAAATAAAACACGATAATAAGCTTTGAAGTTTAATCAGATAATCACGAAGCTTCGTTTTACTTTTTATATATTTTTTTTGTATGTGAACGAATTGAAATGTCAAATTTTTTAATGATTTTATGTTAAACAAATATTTTACTAGCTCTGTTAACTTCGATAGTAATATTATTATCACTGGGAGAACACCAAACATATTGCTGTCCTAACATTCCTCAGCTCGACAATAATTCTACGTCGTACGTGTTGCTTAAAAACCGGGTACTAGAGATGGTCGATATTCGTGGCCCGGTTAACAGAAAATGGTTCCAAGCCGATCACTGGAACTGTCGGTATTATTTCTGTCAGGAACCGGTTCCTTTTTCGGAAAATAAAAATCGATATCATTTGACCGAGGAACCGTTTTTTAGTTGATTTGCTAGTACCTTTTTTGGGGAGGAACTTTTGTGGATTTGCTAATACTTTTTGATTTTTAATCAACCGACTAGTCCTTTTTTAGGGAGAGGATTTTTTTGTTGATTTGCTAGTACTTTTTGATTTCAAATCTCTACTGACTAGTACTTTTTTTTTTGGAGGAACTTTTGTCGATTTGCTAGTACTTTTCGATTTGAATATGTAAATCTCCTCCGTGGAACTTTTCTGGCACCAGGAACCGGTTCCAAAAAGAACTAAATAAATAACCGGTTCCTCGCCGGTCACCGGTAACTGGAACAGCAGGTACACCCAATTCTGATATCGACCATCTCTACCGGGAACTTCTCAAGTGTGCCCCTAAAACGTCCTCAGACCCTCGGGAGATTATAACTATACGACCACATGACACATAAATACTTTATCCCTTCCTATATCCTACATTATGTTCCCGTTTCAAAGTCCTCACTTCGCCCGGCTTAGCCCTACCAGGCCCCAGGGCTGATTAAAATTACAATCAAATTAAAGGAAGGAGGCAAAAGGACAAGGTTGAATTGAATTCTATCGTTGAGCCTGTGTAAGTTATGGAGCTTTTTGGTGATAAAACCAAAGAAGTCTTCCAAGAGATCTTTTTATTTGTTCAGCCTAAAGCTTGCTTTCATTTTCATATGGAATGGTTTAGGAATTAAGGCAGTCGTGGCACTGAGGAACGAAATTAACACATTAATTTAATTAGTTACCTGATTCTTTTGCAGCATCTTCGCACCTTTTTTATATATCGTTATTTACTCAGAGCAAGAATATATATGGAGAGAGAGCTAAACATTTTTACCCAAACCTATACAAATTTACGATAAATCACTTTATCTGGGTTTTTACGTCGTAAACCGTGAGAGAGATAAGAGGTAAGACAAGTTCTCATACAATATAGCTCCGCTTTTAAGTATGTGAGCATGTTCTCCGTCTCCCGCGTCTCCGGCGACTCCGCCCACTACGTTTTGTTATACGACAGAACAGGACATACGTCAACGGTTTTTTAGGTTTATCCTACATTTTTGTTTGTAACAATACTGTGAAAAAGCAATTATATAAATAAACAAAAACATTATGTCGACATGTACTATGAATGGTTGTATAAATACCCCAGCCCTAGCCACGCCCCAGTCAGGCAAAAAATCATCAATACTGACTACACTAGCGCTCCCTCCTGGTATATTATTGCTCTGACGACTTTTTACCATAATAGTATTATGAGTTAGGCTGTGTTATGTTACCGTGGATGATTAATCTGTACATGGTTAATTTTATGCAAGAATTGAAAGGTGTGGGCTTGGGCCCGAAAATGAACAATCTGAAAGTATCTTTCCTATTATATGGTGATGATGCGGTGGTGATTTCTAACAGTATAGAAGATCTACAGTTTCTCGTGTCTAGGATGAACCAAGTATGTATGCAGAATAAGTAAATGGTGAATGTAAGTAAGTCCAAAGTCATGGTGTTTAAAAGAGAGAGTACGAGAACAGCATGCAATATAGTTGTGATTTATGAATACTTGGAGCAAGTGGATGAGTTTGTGTGTTTAAGAAGTATTTTTACGAGAGATGGAAAGGCTGACAAGGATATTGAAAGAAGGATAATTGCAGAAAACTTCATTAATGGAGGACTAAACGCTGTTAGCGCAATTAAAAAACAATGTCCAAAGAAGCGAAGCTAGCAGTCCACAATGAAGTGCTTATACCAACCCTGATGTATGGCAGTGAAGCATGGAACTGGCCGAGGAAAGATGAAAGTAGAGTGAATGCTGTAGAAATGAGATTCCTGAGGCGTATGTGCGGTAAAACCATGTATGGCTGTGTTAAAAATGTGAATATCCGGAAAGAATGCATGGCTGATGTAAGCGTAATGAATAGGATTAAGATGCAGAAAACGTTACGATGGTTAGATGGTTAGTAAGTTTGGGATAAAATCAATGCGTGTTTAATAAATACTTACATCCGCATAGCGTAGAAAAAAATAACCTAGAGAGCGCCCTATTTAATAATATAAAAATCTTACCTTTTTATAGAATAGTCTGCAACATTCGTAAATACATTATTTATACTTTTAGCCTAAATTGAATAGGCAGTTAGAAGGTGCCTTAGTATGTAAGGTTATTTAAGGAACTATGTATATTTTTTTTGTTAACGTTTATGGGCTTTTACATATTAAATTAACACAAAGTACGTGCATGTGTACAGAAATTTTAAAAAAATATGCGTATGTAAGGTTATTTAAGGAACTATGTATATTTTTTTTGTTAACGTTTATGGGCTTTTACATATTAAATTAACACAAAGTACGTGCATGTGTACAGAAATTTAAAAAAAATATGCATCAAAAGAATAAAGTAAAAATGGGAAAACGAAAAAGTTTTGAATTGTAAATAACAAATAAAAATTAAAGTAATGGTTCTTTTGTAATCTTTGTTACATTATTGATACATAAATATAATACTTATGTATCTCTTCAAGTAAAGTTATAGTTTAAATCGCGTGATTGTTTAGTTAGTTTGCTGTTTGCTGTTAAGCTGTTTTCTGACTTCTCAGGCACTCTTCAGAGGATATTTCACTACAAAGGCATAGAATTGATGAAAACATCATCCATTATTATCATTATAAATTGCCTACCCACGTTTGTTAAAAGTACGTCCCTAATTATAACTTGTTCTTAGATTTTGGTTTACTTAATTTGAGGTGATTTCACACAACTATTTAAATAAATCGATGATTTTCCTCATTCTTTCGTTGGATTTGAAAATAGTTTTGCATCTTATTCCCGATGCCTTTAGCCACGAATGATAACAAAATGTATCTTAATCACCATGCATGGCGAATTAAGGTATAAAATTAGTAATGATAGTCCTTTCCTTTTCTATAAATTCCCTCACAACAACACCCGGAGGCATTTTTCATTCCGCCGAGTCGCTAACACGCTATAATAATACACAATGCGCATCGGGGTCGCATGAGTGTGCGCGGTGTGAGTGTGTGCGACCGGTTGACCTTGAGGCGCGAGTGGGCCGGCCCGCGCAGGCGCCGCGCCCACCTCCTCCCACCGCCTCCCCCTTCTGCCCGCCGCGCCGTCCCCGCCCGGAGCGGCCGCCTCCCGGAGAGATTTCGGCGTTTGGTCGCTTTACCGTTCGGAGTACTGAATACACACCTCCTCGCGGTCATGTTGCCCCGATACTCGAGTGAACGAAACCGCGAACCGCTTTAACGTTTGGGACGCTGCGGCGGCTGGGCGGATGAACGATTAATTAATTAATTTGTGATTTCTTGGAGCAAGTCGTACAATAAACTCATTTTCCCTAATAAAACTTAAACAAGTCAGTTGAAAATATTATAATATTATGCTCACATTAGATCCTAAGGTGTGTAAATTCTTCAATGCAAAACCGAACTGAAATAAGAAGTTATAGGAACATGATTGTAATAAACCGGCTATTTTTACTACCGCTACACGTTTTGTTTTCGTAGCTTAAATAGTTTTTACACTATAGTTAATAATTTATTATAAAAAATGTGTACATTTTCTTTCCGTTTTCTACTTGAACATTGAAAAGTTAGTTTGGTTCTTTTTTATGCACTATTTTGTACATGCCTAAAATAAAAGTTTAAGTTCGTAACTCCCGGCCGCAACACGCTCGGTTCAGCTCGCTATTCTCACTATTCAAAGCCGAGACCGCGTTGCATCCATCCTCCCACGTTTCTGCTCTCCTAATCAAATAGGAGGGACTTCAAAACAGCTCGGCGTGGCTTCGCAGTCCGCACCACGCCAAGCTTCCAGGCTACCAACACCGCGACAAATTTCCCCCTGCATACGCCAAGCTTCACCAACACATGAAAGCATAACGCCCATGCGGTGGAGTTGCTTGCACCAATACATTTTTACACTCCGCCCATAGGTTTGCTTGTGTTTTGTACGTAGCTCATCCCTCCTCGTTTCTGCTCTCCCGATACGGGCTTCAGGATTCTCCGTAACCTGATTTGACATTTGAGGGGAAATGGTTTCTTGCACGCAACGTGACCGGCGGTGTTTACGTGTTGTTTTTTCATAACAATAAGTCATTACGTAATCGTTCAAAGTACGACCCACATGAGTTTTTGTAATATGAAATGATTATAGAATAATAGATTCCAATAAAATGGTATTTTTCCTTGTCTATTTGTGGTTTATTTTTTTTGCATTCAACTATGTTTTTATTTGAAATTTTTATTTTACGGCAAAAACTTGGCCTTTTCTTGATTTGCACATTTAATAAATTTTATTTGCTTATTTAGGAGTGCATCAGCACTCAAAAATGACGCTAAATTCTAATACAAGCAATACTACAAATGATTTATCTATAAATTTTACACGGGTAGTCAGAAAAATGTCTGAGGTTTGCAATGAATAAATCTTTTAAACTGTGATCTTTCAAATTCTACGAAAAACATACTAAAACGTCTGCAATAGGCGCAGTTTGAAAACCAGCCAAGGCGTTTTAGAATATTTGAACCTAAAATTACAGTATGCATTTCATATAGAATTTAAAACATCACAGTAAAATAATTTTATTCACTGGATACCTTAGACATTTTCCTAACTGCCCATCTAGAATTTTCAGATAAATCATTTGTAGCATTGCTTGTATTAGAAACACAAAAAGTGTGTATTTTTGGGTGCTCCAATAATTTCCTATTTTTATGTTTTTGTCATAATATTGATAATGACGGCAATATTATTGACGATGTCCAATATCCAATGATTGACGACGCGGCGTGACCTGATTGCGCTGCCGCTATGACCTTTATCGATCCCCAGTGACTGGCCATATTAACTAGCTATAGGCACTGAAGAGATAAACCGATAGAAGTGTGTTGTGAAGTAATGCCTGATTTTGTCCTTCTGGTGAAATTGGTCAAATTTTTTCAACTATCGAAATCCTTTCTTGAGCAGATAATTTCGCTGACCCCTCTGGAGCCTAAATTGGAAATTGTTGTAAATAAAAATGTAGGATATAACCTTAAAACCGTTGAGCCATGTCCTGTTATGTCGCATAACTAAACGTAGTGGGCGGAGCGCCGGAGACGCGGGAGACGGAGAACATGCTTACACACCCAAAAGCGGTGCTATATTATGTGAAAACTTGTCTTATCTCTTTCTCTCTCGCGGTTTACGATGTAAAAACCTGGAGAAAGTGATTTATCGTAAATTTGTATAGGTTGGCTAAAAATATTTAGCTCTCCATATATTATTATTATTAAATATCTTGCTAACATACATAGCAATCCTGATGAGTTATAAAAACTCTTGCTCTGAGCCTAGATCACATTTATAGGGATTATCTGTGCAGTGGTGACTAGTGATGGTGACAGGCGGCGTGTTGTGTCACACGCGGCTGGAACCGGCAACAACAGAATGGCCGATAAACGGTGACAGCGATAACAGTGAGTGACAGTAACCAGTAACCGTTCCGCGCACATTATGTATTCATAGATCTCGCATTATTTATACGTCGCAGAGGCCCCGGCGCTGCTAGGGACTGCACCTGATTAGTAGGCTCAAGTAAGAAGGATCTCATTTATACAGCTTTTACTCCACTTTCATCCTTCCTCTGCCAGTTCCTAGCCCCATTGCCATAAATCTGAAAACCCAAACTATTTAGGCATCTCTTAATTTTCGTCGTTTATTTCTCGCATCATTAATGGAGGAATGAGCGCTGTTGGCGGAAATAAAAAAAAAGTCCAAAGAAGCGAAGCTAGCAGCCCGCAATGGAGTACTTATACCAACCCTGATGTATGGCAGCGAGGCGTGGAACTAGACCGCGGAGGCCGTCAAATGAGGTATGGAACTGGCAGAGGAAGGATCTAAGTAGAATGTTGTAGAAATGATATCCCCGAGGCGTATGTGCGTAAAACCATATGTGACCATGTTAAAAATGTGGATATGCGGAAAGAATGCAAGGCTGATGTAAGAGTAATGAACAGGATTAAGAAAGGGACGCTTAGATGGTTTGGGTATGTAGATCGGATGAACGAATAATGGAGTGTAAGAAGAATATATGACGCGAAAGTAAATAAAAGAAGATGTCGGGGACGCCCGAAGAAGACATGGCACTATCAAGTGAATCAAATATTTGAATTGGGCCATGTCAAAAGTCAGAATAACAGGAGAGGAGGTGTGAATGTGAATGAAGCAAGGAGTGTTTGTCAAGACAGAGTTGTATGGCAATCCATCCTATTTGCCTACCCCTGCGGAGAAACCGCGTGATGGTTAGTTAGTTAGTTAGTAAGTGAATTTATGACGCGCAGTTTTGTGATAGTTCACCTCATGTGTGCCTTACACTAAATTACGTAACCTAATAAACAACGAGAAAATAAAATAATATAATACATTAATGCAAGCTAAAACTATCGTCATCATAAATTAAGACACTAAACCTACTCCATCCCTCCTTCCTACCCTCCACCAAAGTTGATTTTCTATATTAAACAACTATACTCTAAAAATATCCTATTGCACCAATTTAATAATGTCCATATGTTTGAAGAAAGGAAAATTTCTAGAACCTTAAGGCAGTCACACATAAAATTCTTTAATATCCCAGCCTATAAAACCGCTTACGGACAAAAAAGTTTAAGTACAACGCCACTAAGCAATTCAATTCTCTGCCCAGCACTATCAGAAACATACAAACCAAAAGCTCCTTTAAAAGCAATATCATTACTCACCTTAAAAACCAAGTTTAATTTAGTTCTTAATATGTAGATTCTATGTCTTCAAATTTGTCATTTACTTAAATTATTTTTATTGTTATTATGTATGTACTATATTTTCGATATTAACATGTTACTATGTAGCTAAAAATCAACTTTTGCAAATTGCCATCCCAACACAGGCTTATGCCTAGTGGGATGGGCAATTTACCAACAAATAACAAAATGTATGTTCAAGTAAAATAAAAAAAATAAAAATATATTTCACTCTTTTATGCTTCCTTGCTGTCATTTACTTAGATTTATAGTCCAGAGGATGAACTGAAACTAGTTGACAATATAATACAATAAAGTGGAACTAAACAAAACAAAAAACATTGTAATGTCAGAACACAAAGTGTTTGCTTTCTGTGAAAATTGAAATAAGTAAGTAGTTGTTGAGGTCGAAACCAGTTCGTAAAAATTCCCGCGGTCAATTCAAAAGTTCAATTCCGTTCACTTTTATGATTGCATTGTTTGGAAAATCTTGTTTTCTCCTGCCACTTAGTAGGAAGAAGGCTTTAATCATCTGGTGGAGGTTTAGTTCCCCCAGTGGTTTGTGTAACAATACCTTTACGATACCAGATTTTACGATTTCGTAAAGTCAGACCCCTCGCTTGTTACATTCCTGAAGAATAATGTTCAATATATCCATTTTCGTTTTTAAATTACTCACGTCATTTATGCTATCGTAAATATAATGCGGTGAGTAAGTTTTAATTTCCCACTGTACGCAAAATAACTCTTGAACGGTGAGCTCTGGCGTCTTGGAATTTGCACAGGTTTTTCTGAATGGAGTTTCTAAGCCAATCCAACTATTTTAGCTCACAGCGTCATTTACACCATGAGCTATGGACTTTTGAAATATTCATTTAACTGTTAAAATATAGAACAAAACCTTCTCACAGTAGCGATCATAGAAACGTTTATTGTAACATTTTGAAATGAAAAAAATGATTTAAAATTTTTGATATTTTATTTATCATTCAAATATTTTTTTCCACTCGCGTATTTTTTATTTGATAATGTGTCATCAGATGTTTTTTATTAATGCAAAATACTGATAATTATTTAAAAAATCACTACTTTGTTGTTCCATCTTTATTTTTTATAACTGCTTCAATATGTCTTGGCATGGATTTCACCAAATTGTGGAAAAATTCTCAAACCACACTTTTTCAATTATTCTCTGAGGTTTTTCTTTAACGAAAGATTCAGTGCACTTCAATGGACATTTTAATGCCCCCGATTCTCGATGGGGGAGGGGGGTTCAGGTCAGGACTGTTTCAGTGTTGGTTTCCGATGACTTTTTTATGAATTCTTTTATTTAAAAATATTAACTAAAAGAATATTTATGTTCATTATGAAACACACTGTCAGAAATAATAATACCAGTTTTTGCTCGGGGAACTGTGCAGAATTTGAAAATGCACTGAAAAATGCGGAAACATAGTCTTCCATTTTTTTATTCTACTCTCTGTTTCTCTCTATAGAATGAAAAACATCCACAGATTATTTGTCCAGTTGAATGCTTCTCTGTTGCCCCGAGATACTCGCCGCTAAGACGTTCTCATCTTACCTACTGGATTCTATCTGAACCGAAGAGATAGTTATTGTCATTAGAGAAAGTGCTCCCTCGCCATTCAATCTCAATCCAACTCTTATGCTTTTAGCCCATTCGAAGCGAGCAGTGTACATTTTTGGTCAGTTGTGGCTTTTTTTATGGTTTCCTTACAAGCAAGTCACTCTCCTGAAGTCTTCGACCTTTGGTATGAACACGCAATTGAGAACCACCAGCATTGATAAACTCTGTCCTTATGTCCGCGTATTTCCCGCGTCCGTTATTCTCTCTATGTATTTAAAATGTAGTTTTGTATCTAATAACTGAATAACTAGTTAACCATCACGCTATTTCACCACAGGGGTGTAGGTAGAGAGGATAATAGTAGCAGGTACACCACACAACTCTTTTCTGGCCCATTCTACTGGCTTTATCCACGTGTACACATTACATCTCATGAACCCAACTCAATTATTTAATTAACGTGACTATACCAAGTCTTTGACCAACGTTTCTGACTTTTTCGTCTTAATCTAATGGATAATGCTTATGTACAGATTTATACTCGTGATTTTAAAGGGTGAATGTTTTAATTAATTAATCTATTAATCTTCAAATAAGTAATTAGAAAAGGTATCGACATGTATAACGGTGCATCTGCTATATTGTGGATAGCTTTCGAGTCGCTTGAACGCATTTCTTAGTTTGGCAGCCTTTTACCAAATAATTTACACATGTATATTTAGTATTTTCTTGAATATGTATATTTACTTATTTTTGGGAGGTAGTAATCCCGATGAGTAGTACAATTAAGACAAGATTGCATTGTATTATTGTTCTGACGATGTTTTTTTAATATAGATAATAAATAAAATTGTACCCAAAACCGATCCTCGAGGAACACTCGGATTGTTTTCTTTTGACCCTTATACGAAACTTTTAATTTCAACTTGTTTTCATTTATGTATTTATTATTATACTGTCCAATTACAAAAAAAGAGCAACAGAGGAATAACAGCAACAGAGGAAGAACAGCACATACATTGTATTTGAATAAAGCAATGACAAAAATAGGACAAAATATTCATTTGATAGAACATTCAAGTCAAAGCCTGAACAAGGTTTTGGTAGAGTCAATGATGTTAGACAAAGTAAATTGTACTGCTTTTTTTAAGAATTCGTATCAAACAAAAATATTTAAAGGCTTTTGTTCTTACCACAACCCTTTGACTCAATATTGATATTTATTTATATACTAACGGACCATTGTCCAATTACAAATAAAAAAATACATAACACGAAACGAGAAAAAGAACAACAGAGAAAGAACAGCACATACATAATATTTGAATGAAGCAATGACAAAAATATACATTAGAAAGAACATTCAAGTCAAAGCCTGAATAAGGTTTTGGTAAAGTCGTAAAGAATGACAAAAATCATTTAGACTGGTACCAAAAATGTAAAGACCATGGCTTGAGTTGTTAACTCGACACTCTGGACAGTGGAGAATGATTGAGGAATAGCAACTCATTGATCAAATAAAGAGTCTAAATGAGTTGTTTAAAACTGGGATGGAGTAACTAAACATACCTTAATAAATATATAATATGTGTTCAACCCTAACTTCAAACGCATGAACTTCTAAACTATCACAACAGAAATACCCTTTAAAAATGTACTGTACAAAAAGTATTTTATTGACTAGTTGATTTACAAATATTTACATTTAATCCGGCGATAATGTTAAAAATTAACGGCCAATTTCGCAACGCTGTTTTGCCCGTTTGGTCTTTCGGAGCGTACCCACAAAATTCCGAGATGCATATCACGAATAATACGTTTTAGAAGCTAATCTCAATAACTAGTTTATAAGCTAAGCAGCTCGGCTAAGCGAGGCGTTGCGCAACCAACCTCCCGCTCCCGAACCGGTTCTGAATCTCAAATCTTGCCGGTTTCACATGTCATGGCGGTGCCAGAGAAATATAGCATGAGTATTTTTTTATGATGGGTTTCTGGTAAAAAAAACTTTAGTGCCTCTCTCGTGTCTATCACTTGACATGCAATTCTCAAGAGTGCTCGTATACAAAAACACGTTTTCGTTTTTTAATCGTTACTTTTCTGTAATCGGTCAGCACCCAAAATGGCTCTAAACGTCACTTTGTGGTATTCTAATACAAGCAATGCTACAAAAGTTTTATCTATAAATTCTACATAAGTAATTAGAAAAATGTCTGAGGTTTCCAGTGAATACAATTTTTTAACATTCATCCTTTAAATTCTATGAAAAACATAATAAATTTTCAGTAAAAGGAACAGTTTGAAAACTAGCGAAAGAATTTTTAAACGTTGTAGCTAAAATTCCAGTATGCATTTCTTAAAGAATTTAATAGATAACTGTTTAAAGATTGTATTCACTGGAAAGCTTAGACATTTTTCCAATTACCCGTCTAGAATTAACAGATAAATAATTTGTAGTTTTGCTTGTACTAGAAAACCAAAAAGTATGTATTTTTCGGTGCTGGAAATAAGTCCTGAATAAAAATAAATTAAACATCTCTGTTCTTAGAATAATGGGAGTCATTGGTTTAAGCGGTTGGTGGTTGGGGGACCAGGTAAAAATGGAACTATCAACTGATGGAAGGCCGTCTCAGCTGGGCAGGACATGTAGCAAGGATGGAACAAATCCGACCACCAAATAGGCTTCTTTATAATAAGTTTGCAGAACGAGGGAGTGTAGGGAGATCAGGTCAGGTGGGAATGCTGTCCTTGTTCTACCCGTATTTCAATGTAAGATGTTCCGGCCATTGATCAATTCACCACATGAGAACGCGTTGCTTCTACGACTCGTTCTTGTGTTCGACAGCTCGGCTGAAGAATGATTCAAGAGTCAGCACCCAAAAATACAAACTTTTTGGCTTTCTAGTACAAGCAAAACTACAAATCATTTATTTGTTAATTTAATGCGGGTAGTTAGATAAATGTCTAAGGTTTCTAGTGAATACGATTCTTAAACGGTAATCTTTTGAATTCTTTATGAAATGCATAATGGAATCTTAGGTAAAACGTTAATAAATGCCTTTGCTGGTTTTCAAACTGCACCTTTTCTGACATTTTAGTATGTTTTTCATAGAATTTAAAGGTTTACAGTTAAAAAATTGTATTTACTGGAAACCTCAGACATTTTTATAACTACCCATAGAGAATATGCAGATAAATCATATTTTGTAGTATTGCTTGTATTAGAATGCTACAAAGTAACGTTTAGCGTCATTTTTGAGTGCTTACCCTTAATGGCCTCTGTGTTTCATTCTCCTACAACAATCTCTTCAAGACTCCTTCCTTTCCTCAACAAAAATCCTTCACATAGCATACCCAAAGATGACATAGGACCTGAGATCCTATTTCTTCAGATGGCTGGATTTATGGAGACCAACACCGCTTCCTTGGGCATAGGTAAATGGAGGAAGACAACAGCAAACTGTCAGAAGAAGAAACAGAAGGGGTCTTCTAGAGGCAGTGACGATTTTTATTTTTTTATAGTGAATACCGCACAAGAGTCTCAACTGCTCCCTACCGTCTAGAGCCAGTAAGACTATAGCATCCCCAATCGGAGTATGTTGTGAGGTTTAAGGTAGTGGGGACGGGAAGTAGATGAGGGAGAGGAAGGTTAGGAAGTACCTTGCTATTCAGATCTGGTCACAACAACGTTTCAATTCTGAATGGTGGTCTTTCACCAGGGCGATACTTAGAGTATTTACCACTCTGGAACGTGCTGCAAATATACTATAAATTATTTTGTATTAATTAAATGTGTTATGACCCATATTAATTGAATAAAATTTATTTCCGTGTTCGAACCCGTGACCTTTGGATTCGTAGTCTTACCACTCGATCATGGAGGCCGTCGAAAACAACACCTCCTACAACAATCTCTGCATCCCTTTCCTCAAAAAAATCCCCCACACAGCATCCCCAAAAATAACATAGGACCTCCTTGTGTGGAGTTAATAGCAATCAATTACATGAACACCGCTTTCTTGGGTATAAGAAACTGGAGGGAGACAACAGCAAACTGTCAGAACTGAAGGGGGTCTTCTAGAGGCAATAATTTTTAAGACATTTAGAGTTGATGAGAAACTGAACTCCAAATGCATTTGAACCTGCCTTTTTTCTTCCACTTACCTATTCAAATAACCAAATCTAATTTGTATTTTGAACAATTAGGTGTGTACTATCAGAATTTGTCATTCAGTTCCATACCGTCCCATCTGTATTTATGATAAAGACATTTCATCAAAATCAAGTACTCGCATAGTTGTTATTTGGTGTAATCACATTAATGCATATTGCAGAATCCCCTAGCGTTTATTACAATAATTGCACGTCCCCGTATCCAATATCGAGTACTCTCTTTGTGCTTGTATTCTACTCTCCAGTCGCTAGCTACTAGAGGTACCGGGGGTACATACCATACTACCGTGTGCACACAACTACTGTACTGCGAAGCACTGTACGGGGCGAATCATCCACTAAACGTCGGTGTGTATCTAGTATCCATCGCGTTGGTGCGTGTATCGATCCTGCTCGCCCCAACAGGTCTCCCTCTCCCCGTCTTCCTGCCCCCCGGCCCCAGCCCCTTGCACATCCCTAATCCTCCCTGCAGCCAGCTAACCCGGCAACCCCCCTGGATACAGGGCGGCCTGCGGTACTTAGGAGGATGACAGATGAGATCGCAACGGAGATAAATCATAAGTTTAAAGTATGTTGATGCCTTCGCATGACCGGGGTGCAGCAGTAAAGTAGTCTTGCGAAGTTAGTCATGATGTTTTGACCAGATCGAAACGTTGGTTGAAATGGCTATAGCCTTTTTTTACAATGACTTTGAACGCCGAAACAGCTGTCACTAAAAACAGAAACTAAAACTTAATAATATTAAATTTAATTCAATTGAATTGTATGAAAACTTCAAATGGAGTTCTACAATTCGGAGACAAAAACTATAAATAAAATGTCTTTAGCCGTGTTTGGTGACCAGATCTGAATAGCCAGGTACTTCCCAACCTCCCTCTTCCCCATCTCCTTCCCCTTCCCACTACCTTCAGCCTCACAAAAGACTTTATTTGGAGATGCCATAGTCTCACTGGCTCCATACAGTTGGGACTGGCTATGTTGCGGTATTCACTATGAAAAAATCATAAACGTGATATTAAAATGTTGGTTCATGCAGCGTACGAATGGATATATAAGCTCTGGAGTCAGAATGTTAATTGTACGTATTATAAGTAGACACACAATTCGGAAAGAAACAAGTGCTGGTGACACTTCTTAGCCTCTAAAGAACCTCGCCGGTTGATAAAAATACAATAAAAATATATAAATTTTTAGAAACATTTTTATATTTAAGTATATGTATAATATTATGCACCCTGTATTACGTCCCTCCCTCCCCCTACCGCTTTTCTGTCGACCCCAGGAAACAGCTGTGACATCCCTTCCGCCCGGGGAGGCCGGGGCAGGCAGGGGGGTCGGTCAGCTGAGCGAGGGGGAGTTTGCGGGGGGAAATACCATTTAACAACGGCTATTTGTAGACTGTATAGGCTATTTTAATCCTCCTATCTATATTAATAGCGGAGTAGCATCGCCCACAATCCTACCAACCTAACTGCGTGTCAAATAATATAACGGAAACAATGACAACCACAATAGGTTAATAATATATACGAGTATATATTTGAACCACCTGTAATTATTAAGGAAACAATAATAGAAAGAAAAAACAAATCACGCCCCAAAACAAAACATTGTATATGCACCTTATGCACAACCTCTATACTCCTAAACAATATCTATAAAATGTAACCTCCACGTCATAACTTTGTTCTTATATTCATTTAATTTCATCTTTTCTTTCTTTTCTTCATTTTCATTTTTTATTACTTTTTATTGTTATTAATATTTACATTTGATATTAAAACATTTATGAACATTATTAGGGTACTTTGAATCTCCTCTTGAACAAGAAATTGATAATTATTGAATAATTTTGATTAATAGTTGTGTCTTACTTGTTTCAGTGTCCGAGTCTCTGTTCTCCACGGCTGGGAATTTCTCAGTGGGGGCTCTAGGGGCGCCCACACCCCCGCCCGGCTCCCCCTACTCTCCCCTGCAGCTGGACCTCCTCGGCTCCTACTCTAACCACAACTCCACCAGCACCACCAACATCCTCATCGAGCAGCAGGGCATGCACACCACCACCTTCCAGGCGGCCAAGAAGACGGAGGAGGCCAAGTTCATCAGGCAGCAGTGCTTCAACACCATCTGCTGCGACATGCAGCAAACTGACGACACCAGGTCCTGGGACAACAGAACCACCAACATGACCGATGTCATTACAACGTCCATGCAGCCGCTAACGATCAAAACGGAAAACATCATCACCACGTCAAAAAAATCGTGCAATTCTTGCGTTGTCGAGTCTCCAGCTACCAAGAAGATGCCTCATTTTTTGAACGACGGGTCTCTGATTTCTAATGGAGGCTGCAGCAGGACCAATCCAGTGTCCTGGACTACAACCGTTCCTTCTATGGGCGGCGCTCTGGTGCAGGTGAAGAGGGAGCCTCACAGTGACCAGGGAATGATGCCCATCAAGTTGGAGCAGAATTCTCCTCTAGGCAAACAGCCTGATATGAACAGCCACCAGTCTGTAACCACATCTATTGCTGGTTCCATGAACGGTGAGTTTTTTTTTCTATAATATTGTTTCGAAAAATAAGTTCCAAAAAATGTGTTTATTCTTGTATCAAGCGTCTGCAATTCGAATTAGCTTTTGCCGTATTCGATTGGCGAGTATTTTCCATTCCCCTGCCCCCTTCTTGAGCCCGTCAAATAGCTCCCAGCTTGGAGTAAGAATATACATGGGGAGGTACCTTTGCGAAACAGTGTAGTCAGTATTGATGACTTTATACTGACTCGATACAAAGAGACAAAAATATATTAAAGGATGTTGGATAGCCAATTACATTTTTAATTAACATTTGAACACATTAAACAAAACAATATGAATACACAATTAAAATGATTTATAAAGTCAAAATATCACAAAAACACTAATAACACAAGGTTTGCCTAAATAATGATGGAAGCTTTTTGTTGATTGTATGTCTTTATAACATTAAAAATGTGAAAATGCTAAAGTTCGGTCAAAAATATATAAAACTGTTGAAATACCTCTGAAAAGTGGTGTTTTAAAATCTTTGCTTTGTCTTATTTGAACATTCACGCATTGCACATATCACCATCACGTTTGATTCATTTGTATAACCACTACAAGTTTTTTAATCAACACAAATATAGGAAATAACCTCAAAATTCATTGACGTTTCGACTCGATGATGTGAAGTTAGCGCGGACGGAGAATATTCTTACATACTGCAATATTATATGAAGACTTTTCTTGTCTCTTTCTCTCTCACGGTTTACGACGTAAAAACCCGGATAAAGTGATTTATCGCAAATTTGTATTGGTTGGGTAAAAATATTCAGTTATCTCTCCATGTATATTCTTACTACAAGGCTCCCAGTAATCTCAGTCAAAATTACCGACCTTGCGTAATTTCCTTTGACAGAAAACCCGAACCCGAGAAACTGAGATGCAAAGCGTTTTCGGCAGACATGATTGCTAAGTCTAGTCTACTGTTCCTGGCGCCATTCGCATTATATATTATTAGACGAGGTTTTAGTTATAACATCAAACAAAATAGCTCAACACCAATCTTGTTGTGAATTTTAACATTTTTCTAACAGGAAAATCAGTTTGAAATTTTCAACTGTTCATTTATTTGTCGCTCGTAACTGACTTAACCAACAAAAAATATCATGACGTTTGAGTTGACAGTTCTTGCAAAATAAAAATAAAATAAGTAATACTGACATTTCTAAGACGTCGTTCTTCTTTTAAAATTTTTTAATCTTTAGGACGTTCTTGAATTCTTTCTTATCTTCGAGTTAATAACATATTTTTTACAAAACAAACTGCATTCCAATAATGACCGGTTAGTAACTGAGTGGACGAACGCGTCGGATTGCCACCCGGACGTCGCGGGTTCAATTCCTCTGCTATTTTTTTTTTTATAGTGAATACCCCACAAGAGTATCAACTAATCTCAATCGTCTAGAGCCAGTGGAACTATGGCATTCCCATTGGAGTATGTGTGAGGCTGAAGGTAGGGGGAGGGGAAGGAGATGGGGAAGAGGAAGGTTGGAAAGTACGTGGCTATTCAGATCTGGTCACAAACGGCTAAAGCCATTTAAATCAAGCAACGTTTCGATTCTGAATGATGGTCTTTCACCAGGGCGATACTTAGAGTATCTACCATTCTGAAACGTGCCGCAAATATGCTTTATATTATTTTATATGAATCAAATGTGTTATGACACATGTTCGAGTTATTTGCGCACGTCGGGTTTGAACCCGCGACCTTTGGATTCGTAATCGTAAGTCCTCCATCGTTAGTATCATTACACAAGCAACATCTTCTTCTTAATGGTGATGGTACATTTTTATCAAATAATTTGAATATAAATATATTCTGAAATACAAATTTCTAAAATATCAATTGTGGAACGCATCTTTTGACCGACTATCACCAACAAATCAAACAATATTTTGGATAGTGTATAGCGTTTGCGTAATATCCATTAGAAAACGTAAAATACAATTTTGTTGTATAATTTGATTGATTTTCCCTTCACTCGTGCGATACTTGATGTTACTCAAAACTGTACCACAGTACCAGGCGCGCATGAAGTCGAGTGGGTGTGTGACCGGTACCGGTGTAACGCCACCGCTGTAAGCGCCGGGCGGCTTTGTTCGCCGCCCGAAACCGCGCCGTGCCCGGCTCTTCCCGCCGCGACCCGCGCGCTCTCTTGGGAGCCTGGTAGCCTCATATCGTTATATTTCGTCATTGCACTCTTAAGTTTTCCTTTGTCGTTCGTTCGTTCCAGAGAGGGGAAAGAAGGGATTATTTGATAACAAGATTTAATGCGATTATTTTTTTGATTTAATTACAAAGGTTCATTAAAAAACACAGTTACACTGCTCCTAAAAAAATATATCAATTAAAGCGCCCCTGAGGAAGCTCTTTCACAAAAACGGCTCTATAAAAAAATACCCAATTATTATTAAACTAAAAGTAGCGTGGAGTGCTTATACCAGCTCTGGTGTAAGGCAGTGAGGCACGGAACTGGCAGAGGAAGGATGAAAGTAGACTGAACGCTGTATAAATGAGATCTCTGAGGCGTATGTGCGATAAAACCACGTATGGCCGTGTTAAAAATGTGGAAATCCGGAAAGAATGCAAGGCGATGTAAGCGTAATGAATAGGATTAATAAAGGAACGCTTATATGGTTTGCGCATGTAGAGCGGATGGAGTGTGAGAAGAATATATTATGACGCGAAAGTGAATGGAAGTAGAAGTAATAGGTGACGCCCGAGGGCCGCGTCAAGAGTCAGAATAACAGAAGAGTATGTATGAATGAGAATGAAGCAAGGAGTGTGTGCCAATGCAGAGTTGTATGGCGGTCCATCCACTCCGCCTATCCCTGCGGGAAAACGGCGTGATGGTTAGTTAGTTATATTTATCAAATATAGATCATCAAAAATGTAAAATAGGATTTTGAGTTTTTTTTAATCGTTTTTCATATCGTCGCTTTAAATGCAAAAGGGCTTAAGTGACACTTTGATAAAAATGAGTTAAATATGCAGTTTTTTTTCTGTATCGAATGACTCTCGTTTGATTCTGAAAACAATTTTGGCGCTTCAGCCATTTAAAATATATTTGCCATTTTTAGAAGGCTTGACTCAAGCGACACGAATTTGAGAGTTTTTTTTAGGTTTTTGTCGTTTCAGGTAGTTCGGTGACTTTTTTTTTCAAAATCCAACCTGGTAATGAAGGTTAATGAATTTAATTGTAAAAAAAAAAACTTTAAAATGCTCTGGTGTAAACTTCCCGAAATGGCGCTTCAGCCCCTTTGCCTTTCTGGCGACAATATACTATACTGAAAATAAGAATTATGCACTTTTGAACTTTAGAATGTTACGTGCTCACATCACCACTGAAATTATATTGTTTTACTAGGTATAACATGTATTAATCACTAACAAATATTATCATGAATGATTGTGCATTTCACATGTGGATGATTCAAATATTGTATGAAAATACTGGCAAATGAAACACAAAATTCCTTTCAAAATGTAACAGTCAAACAAAAATCCATTCTAATGATTTTAGGAACACCAATTTTTTTAACTTTATTCCGCTATTTTTTATTCAAGACCTGACCGGTTTCACCTTATGACGGGCATCTAGAGACTGGTACCATTTTAAGTAAATCTATGGCATTTATACTATTTAGTGTCCGGAATGGACGCTTATGGAGTCTCATAGTGAACGTCTGTGACTTTGGGTTTTGTTTTATTGCTGACAGAGGCGGCTTTACAATAACATTTAAAAATACATTCGGGTAGTTTTATTACCTTCTGAGAGACGGTCTTAAATAAAATATTGTGGAATAAAGTAAAAAAAATGGTATTATTAAAATCATTAAAATGGAGTTCCACCGCGAATTAACAGTTTCAAAATTAGAAATAATAAAATATGCCATTTTGGGCACGCATACAAAGCTCCACGGGTGCGGTGAAGAGCTGTGCGTAGTGCGCATTATTCACGGCACAATTTACGGCCGCAGCATTGTTACGGCAGATGATGGTTGCCCCCGCAGAAGACAATTCCATGCACTTCCATCATTGCGGAATAATAAACAACCTACTCTACGGCCATGTCTCCGTGATAAATAATGATAAATGGCTTGCGAGCGTTCGTGTACTTAGAATGCAATAGGTGAGCCCCCGTTCAGTACCGACGCAAGCTGGTTTAGTTGAGCCCTGCATTTTGACACTTTTGAAAATCTGTCTCTCTCTTGGAGTAACAATGTATGGAGAGAGAGCTAATTATTTTTACCCAACCTATTCAAACTTGCGATAAATCACTTTCTCCGGGTTTTTACGTCGTACACCATGAGAGAGAAGGAGACAACAAAAATAACACACCACTTTTATGTACTATAAGGATGATCTTGATCTCCCGCGTCTCCGGGGACTCCGCCCACATGTTTTGATTTGCGACTAAACTGGACACAACTAAACGATTTTTTAGGTTATATGCTATATTTTGTTGATAACAATACTGTGAAAAAGTGGTTATACGAATAAACAAAAACATTTTGTCGACATGTGCTATGAATGGATTTATAAATACCCTAGCCCTAGTCCTAACCACTTCCAGGTCCGCCAAGTCTGGCAAAAAACATTAAAAACTGACTACACTGCCTTGGATAGGTACCACTCTATGTACCCTAAGATAAAAAAATAATATAAATTAAACAGTGGCTCGGCCGCATACGACGTTTTATTTAACACACACTTTGTAGTGACTCCGTTTGTATACGAAGTATACAGGATGTATCAATACTTATTTGAAGTTAAAACTAGATACCAGTTTGCTCTGAGACACATTTATACCCCTATCTGCAACCCTTGCACTCCGCGAACGTTTAAAAAAATAGGTAAATTGTAGAAATGATCGATATTCCTGTCCCGGTTAAAAGGAACCGGTTCCAAGCCGGTCACTGGAACCGTCGATTAAATTTCTCCGAGGTTTAGGTTCCTTTTTTTTTGAAAAAAAATAGTAAATACCCATTGAATGTTCCTCCCCGAATGGCGAGGAACCGGTTCCAATTCTTTTCGTTTTCAGAATTTCGCTAACAACTTTAGATTTTAGCTTTCAACAATGTGGCTTTGGCCTAACCTCTGAACTAAGAATTTGTGTAACAGTCTATGATAATTAATAATATTCAGACAGCCTGCATGGTCGAGTGGTAAGACGCTCGACTTCGAATCCAGAGGCTGCGGGTTCAAAGCCAGCGTGCGCAAATAAATCTTATTTAATTGATATGTGTCATAACACTGTTAATTCATATGAAACAATATAGAGTATATTTGCGGCACGTTCCAAAGTGGTAGATACTCTAAGTATCACCATTCAGAATCAAAATGTTGCTTGAAATTAATTTAGCCGTGTTTTGTGACCAGATCTGAATATCCAGGTACTTTCCAACTTCCTCTTCCGCATCTCCTTCCCCTCTCAACTACCTTTAACCTCACAACATACTCCAATTGGGGTTGCCAGTGTTGCCATAGTCTCACTGACTCCAGTCGGTTGGGAGCAGTTGGGACTATTGTGGAGTATTCACTTAAAAAATATTTAAAAAAAAATACAAATTAAACACTAAGAAACCATCCATAAAATATAATAAATCGTTAGCTAATAAATATTCTTATTTTCACTCTTAGACCGACGGTTATGGGCTCATTTGCTGTACCACAAAAACCAATCTCGTGAATTTCATCTCAGCGGCTGTGAGTATGATGCAGTGTGTGCCACTATCGCGAAATATTTCTATAGGATGGATTGACACGCGATCAGAATAAAGAACAGGAACACCGTTAGTTATGGCTTCAGCAGCCGTAATGTTATTGGTGTGGGATGCCATACTATTGTTGAGAATTCGTTTTGACTTCTTGCGTTCGTTAACAGCCATGCGTTTAAATTTACAAAGGCCCTCCATTCTGCGCGGAATTTCACAATAATTAATAATGATTGATCGCAGTTCTTATTGTTAATATATATTGATTTTTGTAATAATCCTCACTCATCTTTTTACAAACAAACATAAATATTACGAAAAAATACCACACACTCGTTTTACTCGAAATGCTAACAAAGATTTACTTCAAAATCCAGTTATCTTTACTAATTTTGGACAAAGGAGCTTTTAGATTTTTTTAAATATTTTTTTTTATATGAATACCGCACAAGAGTCTCAACTGCTCCCAACCGTCTAGAGCCAGCGAGACTATGGCATCTCCAAATAGGGTATGTTGTGAGGCTGAAGGTAGTGGGGAGGGGAAGGAGTAAGGGAAGAGGAAGGTTGGGAAGTACCTGGCTATTCAGATCTGGTCACCAAACACGACTAAAGCCATTTCAAGCAACGTTTCGATTCTGAATGGTGGTCTTTCACCAGGGCGATACTTAGAGTATCTACCACTCTAAAACGTGCCGCAAATAAACTTTTGTTATTATGTTCAAATGAATTAAATGTGTTGTGACACATATTAATTAAATAAAAGTTATTGGCGCACGCCGGGTTTGAACCCGCGACCTTTGGATTCGTAGTCGAGCGTCTTACCACTCGACCATGGAGGCCGTCAAATACATTGCGACAAGAATCTTCAACTATCTTCCATAAAATTTTGCGTTGAAAATGTTTTAAACAGATACGTTCACCTGGAAATTCAACACAGAAAAAGCTGTAGAAAATATCATGATGCAGAGATTACCTTAAGGGTCAGCACCAAAAAAAAACACTTTTTGGCTTTCTAGTAGGTCGATCAATACTGCAAATTATTCATCTATTAATTTTATATGGGTAGTTAGAAAAATGACTAAGATTTCCTGTGAATACAATTATTAAACAGTAAACTCTATAATTCTTTATGAAAAGCATACTAGAATTTTAGGTAAAACGTTAAAAAATGCCATCTCTGGTTTGAAAACTACACCTTTTGATGACATTTAAATTTGTTTTTCATAGAATTTAAAGGATTACACTTGTAAAAATGTATTCACTGGAGACATTTTTTTAACTACCCATAGAAAATTTTCAGATACAACATTTGTAGGATTGCTTGTATTAGAATTCTAGAAAGTAACATTTAGTGTCATTTTTGATTTTGGAAGTCGAGGACGCCCGAGGACGACATGGCACGATCAAGTAAATCAAAAATACTTGAATCGGGTCATGTAAAGAGTCAGAATAACAAAAGAGTATGTATGAGACGATGTATGAATATGAACGAAGTAAGGAGTGTGTGCCAAGACAGAGTTGTATGGCGGTCCGTCTTCTCTGCCTACCCCTTTCGGGGGCAACAGTGTGATGGTTAGTTAGCTTGGAGTAACAATATATGGAGAGGGAGGTAATTCTTTTTACCCAACCTATACAAAGTTGGAATAAATCACTTTCTCGGGTTTTTACGTCGTACACCATGAGAAAGAAAGAGACAAAAAATTACAAATTATCACACCTCTTTAAAATATTTTAAGGATGTTCTTCGTGTCCCGCATCTCCGTTGACTCCGCCCACATGTTTTGATATGCGGTCATGATTTTAGATAGTTTTAATTTGTATACGTATTATGTATTATTTTCTCCTTGTTAGTTAATCTTACTAGCATAATTAATTCAGCATGAAGCGCACTTGAGGTGAAATATCACAAAACTGCGCCATATAAGTTCACTGTTATTATTATTGGACAGAAAACTCAACGGTTTTTTAGGTTATATGCTATATTTTTGTTCAAAACAATACTGTGAAAAAGTGGTTATACGAATAAACAAAAACATTATGACGACATGTACTGTGAATGGATGTATAAATACCCTAGCCCTAGTCCTAGCCACGCCCAGGTCTGACTGAGTCCAGCAAAACTCATCAAAACTGACTACAGCAGCGCTCTCTTTTGTATATCATTGTTCTGAGTTAGTTAGTTAGACCCTTAAGAGAGCTTTTGCTCTTCCAGCGCACCCAGATTTTCCGGTTTATAGTTACAGTAAATTCCAAAATGATTTCCATCTTTCCCGATGATCCGATAAAACTGGATAGGTAAGGTATCTGTGACACAATAATGGGTATTGTCTCGCTGCAAAACATTAAGATCACGATGAAGATTTGAGAAGTTGTCTGAATGTTGTAGCCCGCGGTGACTTGTTGACCCGAACTTGTGTCAGAACATCTAAATGTCGGATCTCGATCTAGATTGGAGCCATCTGGAAGCCGAGTTTCGAACTACGGAAAACCGGCGTAACGTCTTGTTTCGGTTATCCTGCAGATCTTTATGTAGTCCTGGTCACATTCTGTTTTTTGTTTTGTTTGTATTCGTCAATAATATAATATTGTGTAGGGTGTTTTTATGCCCGATAAAACTCGTAAAAAATCACACAAAAAATACATTTTCTTTGAATGATCAATACATGGCACTAACATTTGAAAATAACTTCTGGCGTATGGGAATAATATGTTTGAATGTCCAAGTGCATTCTGGACGTCCAATTTTGGACCACTTTTTCAAGCGCTGCCGGTCGTATTGATCATGTTGCCTTAGCTATGTATTTATATTTGCGGCATGTTCCAGATTGGTAGATACTCCAAGTATCGCCCTGGTGAAAGACCACTATTCAGAATCGAAACGTTGCTTGAAATGGCTTTAGCTGTGTTTTGGTGACCAGATCTGAATAGCCAGGTACTTCCCAACCTTCCTCTTCCCATCTCATTCCTCTCCCCACTACCTTCAGCATCACAACATCCACCAATTGGGGATGCCATAGTCTCTGTAAAATAAATATAACTAACTAACTTACCATCACGCCGTCGCCCCGAAGGGGTAGGCAGAGAGGACGGACCGCCATACAACTCTGTCTTGGCACACACTCCTTGCTTCATTTACATTCATACACCGTCTCATACATACGTTTCTGTTATTCTGACTCTTCACATGACCCGATTCAAGTATTTGATTTACTTGATCCTGCCATGTCTTTCTCGGGTGTCCCGATATATATATATATTATCTCTCTCTTTCTCTGTGTTTCTTTGTTATAAATTAAATTTTATTCTTTTGTTTTCTTACTATTCTCTTCTCTTATATATATATATATTATCTCTCTCTTTCTCTGTGTTTCTTTGTTATAAATTAAATGTTATTCTTTTGTTTTCTTACTATTCTCTTCTCTTCTTTTATTTTATATTGTTTTCTCCCTCTGTATGTACAGGTATGAGTATATAAAACCACACACTATGTATTTTTTGTTAAGTGTAATTTTGTACCCTGATGAATGATGATGAGGCTAAGCGATACCGGGGGGTCATAAAAATTAAAATAAAATCTGTTGTCTTACACATAGTTATTATTTAATTTTCATTGTACCCGTATAAGAGTGTTTCAAGAATCATCATGATTTCGGTTACTCAACCACCATCCTTTAACATACCTGTTTTTTTCTTTTACTTAGATTTTGTTCATAAAGATTTAATTTTTGTATGTCATCCAAATCATCATCACTTTTTGTAAGAAACAAGGGGAGTCAAGATGTTTCAATCCTTTTATTATTGATTTTCTTCTTCCATTCAAAGAAAGATCTTATAAGTATAAACCTGAAAATCTTTTCATGTATCAGAAGTAGAAAGCAACTAAAGTGACTTTTTCCGATTTTTGATGTTTTTGATGTTTACGATGTTTCGTGTGTTCTGCTTTACAATTTGTCTAACCAGCATCGATGATTGCAGGAAACATCCCCGTGGGGATAGCGGTGGCCAGGCAGCGGCTGCCCCACGAGCTGGGCGGGGCGGGGGGCATGCTGTCCGCGCCCATGCCGCCCTCCGTCAAGGACCAGCTGCCCAGGTTCGCTGATATGGGTAAGTCTTTCATTGCATACCTCCTTCTTTTCGTTTGGTAGACTTTACCTCTGATGGCGCCGTTGAAATCTCTCTTTCCGTTACATGCGTCGTTTATCAGAAAGATAGCGCGAGGTTAGAACATAGCTTTGACGGCCTCCGTGGTCGAGTGGTTAAGACGCTGGACTACGAATCCAGAGGTCGCGGGTTCAAATACCAGCGTGCGTAAATACATTTTATTTCATTAATATGTGTTATTTCACATTTAATTAATATATAGCATAGTTGCGGCACGTTCTAGAGTGGTAGATACTCCAAAGTCTCGGCCCTGGTGAAAGACCACTATTTAGAATCGAAAAGTTGTTTGAAATGGCTTTAGCCGTGTGCGGTGACCAGATCTGAATAGCCAGGTACTTTCCAAACGTCCTCTTTCCCATCTCCTTCCCACTTCCTTCAACCTCACAACATACCTCAATTGGTGATGCCATAGTCCCACTGGCTCCGGACGGTTGGGATCAGTAAGGACTCTTGTGCGGTATTCACTGTTATTTGGTCATACATGGTTTTATCGCCAATGCGCCTCAGATATCTGATTTCTACAGCATTCAGTCTACTTTCATCCTTCCTCTCTGCCAGTTCCATGCCTCACTGCCATACATCAGAGTTGGTATAAGCACTCTTTTGTGGACTGCTAGCTTCGCTTCTTTGGACTTTTTTTTACTTGCGCCAACAGCGTTCAGTCCTCCATTAATGGAGTATCCTGCATTAACCCTACTTACGACATCCTTATCAGCAATCTGAATTGAATCTATACTTGCTGAAAGCTGTGACCTATTAAGTACAGCGGATATGATCCAAGAAGAATATAGTCTCTTCGCAATATTGAATGCCGTCGATGGAACGTTATAACATTCCTCCCGTGTAGTCTGCACCGCTGTGCCGGAGATTTATTGAACTATAAAACCTCTCACTTTATGGCGTTGTTCGTATTTCAAAAATTCATGACGTTTACGACTGAAAAAGTCTTAACAATGCACCCGCATGACTATGAATAAAATACCGCACTATTTAGGTTGACACATAAAAATTTTGAACTAATTTAAAATGACTAAACTGGAAAACAGATTATCAATGTGTTCTCTTCGCAAAGGATTATATCGTCATGCAAAATAATAATATTTATATTTGGGCTGAAGCACCATTTTGGGAAAACATTTAAAATACACCAGAGCACTTTAAAGTTTTTTTTAACGATAAAATTCATAAGTTTTCAGTACCTGGTTGGATTTTACAAAAAAAGTAATTCAATGAGTTACCTGAAGCGACACAAAGGAAAAAATAGTTTCAAACTTGTGTCGCTAAAGTCAAGCCTTCTCCCAAATGGTAAATATATTTTAGATGGCTGAAGAGCCACAAAAGTCCAAAGAATCAAACGAGAGTCAGAGCATTCGTTGCAGAAAAAAACTGCATATTAAACTCATTTTTTACCAAAGTGTCAACTTTTAGCCTTTCCAGCGACAATAGGAAAAATGTTTCAAATTTTTTCAAAATATTAACTAACTAACTAACCATCACGCCGTTTCCCCGCAAGGGTAGGCAGAGAGGACGGACCGCCATACAACTCTGTCTTGGCACACACTTCTTGCTTCATTTACATTCATACATCGTCTCATACATACTCTTCTGTTATTCTGACTCTTCACACGACCCGATTCAAGTATTTGATTTACTTGATCGTGCCATGTCTTTCTCGGGCGTCCTCGACTTCTTCTTCCATTCACTTTCGCATCATATATTCTTTTCACACTCCTTTCTTCGTTCATTCGCTCTACATGCCCAAACCATCTAAGCGTCCCTTTCTTAATCCTATCCATTACGCTCATATCAGCCTTGCATTCTTTCCGGATATCCACATTTGTAATACGGTCATACATGGTTTTACCGCACATCCGTCTCAAAGATCTCATTTCCACAGCATTCAGTCTACTCATCCTTCCTCTGCCAGTTCCATGCCTCACTGCCATACATCAGGGTTGGTATAAGCACTCCATTGTGGACTGCTAGCTTTGCTTCTTTGGACAATTTCTTATTTGCCCCAACAGCGTTCAGTCCTCCATTAATGGAGTTTCCTGCATTCACCCTTCTTTCAATATCCTTATCAGCCTTTCCGTCTCTTGTAAACATACTTCCTAAATACACAAACTCATCCACTTGCTCCAAGTATTCATCATTCACAACTATATTGCACGCTGTTCTCGTACTCTCTTTCAAACACACCATCACTTTGGACTTACTTACATTCATCATCAACTCATTTTGAATACATACTTGGTTCATCCTAGACACGAGAAACTGTAGATCTTCCATATTGTCAGCAATCAGCACCGCATCATCCGCATACAATAGGCAACATACTTTCACATTGTTCATTTTCGCGCCCAAGCCCACACCTTTCAATTCTTGCATACAATTATCCATGTACAAATTGAACAACCACGGTGACATTACACAGCCTTGTTTTACACCTTTTGTGATGTTAAACCACTTCGTAAAATCACCGTTCACTCTAACACATGCAACGCTTCCCTCGTACAAGGACGCGATTGCCTGTATAAGATTTGTGTTAACTCCATACATGGATAATACCTTCCACAATTTTTCCCTATCAACTCGATCATACGCCTTTTGCAAATCGACAAAAAAGCACAGAAAAGTTTCTGGTTTTTGCCAAAAACTTCTCTGTAAGCATCCGCAATGAGAAAATTTGATCCATGCACCCCTTCCACTCATGAAAGCACCTTGAATGTCCCAAATTTTGTCTTTCGTTTTCATTCTTACCCTTTCAATCAATATTCTACCATACAGCTTGCCAACTGAACTTAGTAAGCTTATAGCCCTATGGTTCCCACATTCCATGCGTGACCCTTTACCTTTGTACAGAGGCATGATCACAGCCCTTCTCCAATCTAATGGCGTGTAACCCTCCCTCTAAACACTGGTTAAAAGTTTGCACAGCCATGTGAGAACTACACGGCTATCCCCTTTAAAGTATTCAGCAGCGAGATTGTCGAAACCAACAGCTTTACCATTCTTCATGCATTTAATCGATCTTTTTATTTCATCCATGCTGATTTCGACAACATTCACTTCATCATCATTCATACCTAATTCGACACTGGGAACACTGTCACTTGGGGGTGCTTTCAAAACCTCTTCGAAATATTTCATCCATCTTTCTTTTATTTCTTCCTCATTTGTCAACATTTTTCCATCTTTCGATTTTACAACTTTCACGCATCCGCTTTCTGGGCCAAGCTGGGACCTCTTGAAAACAAATTTAATGTTTTCTTGGAAGTGATTTGTCATTTTTATTCCCTCTTCTTCTTCCAGGCGTTTCTTTCGTTCTTTTTCACTCCAACACTTACTCTTTCTTGCATTCCTTTGTATACTTCTTTCGCTCGATCCTCTCCACGCTAAACACTGCCAGTCTATCAGACATAACCATGCTTTCTTCTTCTCTGAGACCAGTGCTTTAATCTCGTCATCCCACCATGCGTCACCTTTCTTCCTACCTTGCGTGCTTATTCCGCAAACCTCTCTAGCAGATTCGCATAGACTCACTTTTTTATATGGTTCCATGTTTTTCCTCTATGTAGACCATCCATTCCCTTCTCATTCAATCCATACATTTCTCATACTTACTTCACATTATCGTTTTGCAGTTTTTTTCTATTTTGACTCTTGTTGGAGTCGACACCGTTTTCACTTTTTAGTTCGCCAGCCGCGAAAGAGGTTTAATCTTGAAACTACCAAGAAATGGTCAGATTCAACCTCAGCTCCTCTGTAAACTCGTGTCCACACAACCTAGAGTCAATTACGATAATTGACCTTTCATTTCCTCTTTCCCCACGTATATTGGTGGATACCTTTATGATCGAAGAAGGTATTCGATACAAACAGGTTCCACTCTAAACATACTTCGAGTATTCTTTTACCGTTATCATTCGTTCTTTATCCCCAAACATACCTAAAAAGCCATTCAAACCCGTCTCGTCTGATTCCCACCCACCCATTCAAGTCCCCCTGCCATAATAATCCTTTTCATTCGTATTTTTAAGCCTCATTACATCGTTCACACTAGTCCAAAAGCATCTTTCACTTCGTCGCATTCAGAATTGACAGGAGCATAACCAATGACAAGAAACACCCTTGTCAACCCGATTTTGAACCGGATCCACATTATTCTCGCACTTACACATTCATACTGCAACATACATTTAACCATTCTAGGAGACAGTAACGCTGCAACACCTTGACAAGCCCTCTCTGTTTCTGGACGCCCGGACCAGATGACGAGCGTGTCATTATGTTGCACTGTACCGCTCTCTTTTTTCATACTCTCTGTTAGACAGAGTACATCCAAACATTTAGCCATCATTATATCACATAGTTCATTCATCTTCCTTTCCATTCCTCCTCTCACATTCCACGTGCCAATTCGACATTGTTCACGTTCCGTCCTCTTCTTTGCGCCACCGAAGGGTAATATTAGCTATTTTATATTTCGAACCCGGTCCGGAGTTGGACGGTTGGACGATCGTGTAGTACTAGCATAAGGGTTGACTGTCGCGAATTGAAATCTTCAGGAATACACAGTTCCGATAAATAAGCCGGAGCCACTCTGTTAATTGATTTAAACACCATCCAGCAAAGCTTAAACTGAATTCTTTCGGGACATTTTAGCCAGTGAAGATTTTTGAGGTGCTCTGAGATATGGCAATATTTTGATACGCCGGTGATAAGTCTTGCCGCTGCGTTGAAACTTAGCTGTAATTTGATATTTGAGAAGACTTGCATATGTTCCGTTGCATTTAACTTTGCCCCCGGGTGGCTGTCCATATCGCCCAGTAGTCGCTAAGCCACTGCCAGTTATGTCACGGATGATCTCCCCATTCTGAACTATAACTGAATAATCTCCAAAACGCGATACAGTGGAAATGCGCTGTACAACTGGATTAATTGCCAATTATTTGTCGAAAGCACAAATAAAATGTGCAGAATACACCATTTAATGACGCAACGTATTCTGTCCCATCAGAATTTATTATATTTCGTGCTTCGTAACGACCAAAGTCGACATATTTATTTTGTACCGGTGTTCAGGGAAATCAGTAAAATGGGAAATGTCAACCAGCCGCGGCAGTAATTAATGCATGTTATCACCCACTTGCTTGCCACCACCGAAGAGATCAACCGATAGAAGTGTGTCATGGGCATGTCTGATACCCGAAGTAAGCTCAATTTTCTCTTACTTTTGTTGCAATTGATCAACATTTTTCATGGAAATTGATGATATCAGTTTTCTTAACACGTTCATTGCTAACTAAAATTCGTACATATTAATGCCATATGAATGACGGATCAATTCAAACTGACGAACAGTGACGGGTTTCCCTGTGCCCCGTGGAACGACTCAAAACCATGTGGCTGCGTCTGTTTTAGATCGGTTCAAACCGAAGAGGCGGCACAACGCGCGTGGCGCGTTGTGCGCATACCGGTTACATGTCTGTCAACGCGTGACGCGCGTTATCATATTTGCCATTTTTTAAAGCACTGTTTTTGTGCTCAATTGATCAAATAATCCCAAAAAAATACACATCTTAAAACTCGTAATTAAAAATCCACAACTATTTAAATTTTCGAACACAAATTGCAAGTACTAATCCATCAATCGATAGTGAATAATTAATAATTTAGTTATGATATGCGTGCTACATTGTATGCAATATTATAGATTCAAATAATACACAAATACACATGGATTCTTTTAACCTGGAAAGTCATAAAAAATTTAAAGAAAAAATACGTAATATTGAATGACAAGATTGATGAGATAAAGTTTGTAAGCAGAAGACAGCAATTATGTATACATAATGTATGTGACAGTGTGTGCGTTCTAACTCCGAGGTTCTACCCTCGCTGAGGTTAGTTAATATCGAGTATTTGAATTCATGAGTTAAAGCACTCGGCAGACATTAATAATAATAAAACTGGGCGTTTTACCAAACATAAAAACCATGGCAAAAATTATCATACACTTATCGAAATACCTAAAACAGCAGTAGATTGAGAATTTGCCAACCTGTATTATACAGATCAGTTTAGATGCTAACGGGCTACCCTAGCTTTGCAAATTAGGGCAATTCTATTATCCATTTATGCATATGATTTTCTGAAAAGATGAGTTTTGAGTTAAGCTCTGAACTCTGTCGAGTATTTTATCGTGTGGCGGTCTATTTCAGGCTTTAGGACCTGATACTCCTGCAGCGCGCTCTCCGAACTTAGTGCCTGGTGTGCGCTTTGGCTCCTTCAACCTTCCGATAGCTGATGACGTTGCCGATCTAAGGGTTAACTGTCGCGAATTGGAATCTTCAGGAATATACACAGTTCCTGATCCATTCCCTTGACGTACGATATACTAAGAAAGTATAAAATGGTTGCCCTTGTCCTGTTGCTCTGAATTATTCCGTAGTGAGAAGTATCAGGCGAACAGCGGGGTTGTCGGGTAACCGGTAAACCCGCCTACGTTCCAACTAATCGATTCCCTACCCTAGGTCAGTACGGATAAATTAAATCTTAGTACATCTCTTTCATACACATGCGCGCACACATCCAAAACACTCCCCCGATTCACTCTCTCTCAACAGGCACCTAGTGGAACGAGTCACACCACCCTTCCTGAAATGATGAATGTTTATAAATCTTTTTACGAAGTGGCTGCAAATAGTATGCCGCTAGAATGGGTGTTGTGAAAGCGTGGGGCGTTAGGGAGCCGCCCGCATACAAGGATTAATCTATTCTGTATCATGTCGTCCTGGCACGAAAACCCGGGCGAATGTGAAATGAAAAGAAGCGTACGCATTTTTTCGGAGCATTTTTCGAATTTGATTGAGAGTTACGTTAAGAAAACCAGGAAAATGTTTTATGGTTTATGGAAGCTTTAAGGCAAGAGAGGCAGAGGAAGATCACCTGGATAATCTAGGTTCTCGTCCGGAACATCTGTATCCGCAGCTTTCTGTGCAGCGCAGGACCAGCCCTCGTCAGGGCAATTGATCGTGTTCTTACTGCCGAGGGTCAAGTAAGATCTTCGGCAGTAAGGAGACGATTGAAGAATTACCCCGAATAGGTTGGATGTTGCAGTGCAGTTATAAAATTGCTCGACACTCTTAATTATCGCCCTGGTGAAAGACCACCATTCAGAATCGAAATGTTGCTTGAAATGGCTTAAGCCGTGCTTGGTGACCAGATCTAAATAGCCAGGTACTTTCCAAGCTTCCTCTTCTCTTTCCCCTCACTCACTACCTCCAGCGTAACAACGTACCCCAATTGGGGATGCCAAATTCCCACTGGCTCCAGACGGTTGGGAGCAGTTGGGACTCGTGTGCGGTATTCACTATAAAACTTAGACTTCTATAATCAGGGCCTGTTTACAATCCATTAAATTTGAGAACATTAAGACAGTATTGACCATAAATAATTTTCTTTGTGAGTACTTACGTACGTACGAGTGAAACTGATGTTAACTACCACATAAACAAATTTGAAAAATTATCTTTTCAAATCCCACCTACCTAACAATGTATTCACCTATCATGTATTTTAGCAAACATTATTCTATATTTGAAATGGGTGGATAGCAAATGATATTTATTCTGGCAAGTCAAGTTTCCCGTGATTTTTCTCGGGTAACAAACAACAAGTTTTATAATAGTTTATCATCATAAGTCAGGTAGCCTCTAGAATGTTGGCTTTTACAGTGTTTCCTTTGTTTCTTCATTTTCAATGGCCACGTGTTCCTCGGACGCTTCGCAAAAAGGATCCGCTATATTTTCCCTTCGCGCAAAACACTTTATCTTATATTTCCCACTTTTCTGTCCTCCATTTATTAGCGAGCATGAAGGGTGGAGGGTCAAGGCTGGAGGGGGGGGGGGTAGTTCGTAGTGCTCAACATCCCTTTTCCGTATTCCCAAAACACAGACTACATCCCCTTAACCCACGTCACAAACAAGCGGCGATATTCCCACACGCCCCTAACTAACCGACCAACCAAGCCACCCATACAACGAACACTCTCCACTCTGCACCCCCGAAATAACGCATCACCCTGTGCAGTAGATTTAAAAATGTATGATATTTCCTACGGATTTATTGAACTTAAATCTGATCACAGCATATTACAATCTCAGCAAAAGAAACTCCATCAATGGAGGTCTGAACGCTGTTGGCGCAAATAAATAATTGTCCAAAGAAGCGAAGCTAGCAGTCCACAATGGAGTGCTTGTACCAACCCTGATGCATGGCAGTGAGGCATGTAACTGGCAGAGGAATAATGTAAGTAGACTGAATGCTTTAGAAATGAGATCCCTGAGGCGTATGTGCCTAAAACCATGTATGGCCGTGTTGAAAATGTGGATGTCCGGAAAGAATGCAAGACTGATGTAAGCGAGGACACTAATAGTATAAATGCCATATGTTTACTTAAAATTGTACCAGTCTGAAGATGCCCGTCATAAGGTGAAACCGGTCAGGTCTTAAATAAAAAAAATAGTGGAAAAAGTAAAAAAAAATGTTATTATTAAAATCATTAAAATGAAGTTCCACCACGAATTAACATTTTCAAAATTATAAATAATATAAGCAAGGAGTACATTCCAAGACCGAGCTATGTAGCGTTCCATCCTCTACGCCCACCCTTGCGAAGGAATGACGTGATGGCTAATAAATTATGATCTGCACTGGTTCTTAATGCCTCAAATTCTATTTAATTTGTTTATAAATCATTATTCTTATTGGATCATTAGTAGCAATGCATAAAATTCAACAATAATCTCTCTAATGACGTTGTATTGATGGAGCCGACTTTACCTAGGGGCGCCAGGTGGGGGAAGGGGGTAGTTTCCCCTCACCAAATCCCCACCCGCCCCGGGGCAGAGTGGGGTTGTTGGGAGGATAAAAGGGGGTGAACTTACCCCCTGTATCATCGGGATGACCTCTGCCAGAGGATATAAATAATGAATGTTAGACGAGATCAAGTGTTTATTTTAGTTTAGGATTCGCAAGTGTTACTTTTAAAAGAGGATTGTGATTTTGTTCACGTTCTCACATTGTTCATTTCTAAATTCCTTTGAGAGTACTTGCATTTCATTTTCTTGATATTATTACATTCCGTAGTTATTTTGCGCTTGAAATTAGGGTGTAAAGATTTAAAAATTATATTGCCGACTAAATATATTTTTTGTATTAGCGACGTCTTGTTTGATAGATCTAATAATACTTGACAAAAGAGTTATGGATATTCGCTTCTTCCCGTTCACAACCAGTATGTTAGGAAGTTGGAATTATCTATTATATGGATTGCGTCTGTCGTATATGGTTCGCGTAACCGCCGAGTGGGGAAGTGACATCTGTAAAAACATCGGCTACGACAGTCGACAGTAGTTAACTCGGTGCACACGTCAGGTTTTCGAACGTGGCATGCGCATTGCGTCACGCGGAAATTGAGACATTACGCATTTATTAATATCAGAGATTGTAACAAAAATTGATTGGAAGGCCTAGCAGAAATAACCTGCTAGTTTCATACTATCACTCGATAGGTGACAACAACTTAATTAAGAATTATGGTTATTGGTTTTTAAATCATACGTGGTTTTTTTATATGTGAATACCGCACCAGAGTCCAAACTGCGCGAAGCTACTGAGACTGTGACATTCTTATTTGGAATATGTTGTGAGGCTGATAGGAATGGGGGGTGGGAGATGAGGAAGAGAAAGGTTGAATAGAACTTGTCTCTGATCTGTCACTAAACACAACTAAAGCCATTTTAATCAACCTTTCCAATCCGGGTGGTGGTCTTTCACCAGGGCGATTCTTTAGAGAGATATACAGAATTTCTACCATCCTATTTATAATATTACATTAGTTGTAAGTTGTCAACAAAGTTATTTGGTAAGATTTATTTGTCAGGTATAAAACCTGCGTTTAGTAACTTACTTTCGGTGATTAATGGGTCAGTAGCTTAAACACAATAGTTGGAGGTATCTAAGTAGCTTGTTTTAAGTGCTTTGTTGTAGGTAGTTTGGAGGTTGTTTAAACCTGGAGGAGGCGTTGCCAGTGGTTGCCACCTAGCATTTACGAAACGTTTTAATTCTATAATTATTATTCTAAATACCTACAAAATCATTGTAAAGAATGCATGAATGGGCATCCTACTCTTCGAACTCAATTAGCATTGTGACGGGCCAATATATCACCCTGCTAATCACCACAGCCACTTGAGCTCCAATGCAACCCACTGCAGTCCACTGCAACCCACTGTAACCCACTGCAACCCACTGCAGCACACTGTAACCCAACTCACTGCAACTCGCTGCAGACGTTAAGCTATCCGGTGACGAGATGTGGTAGTATCGGAATGCACCTAATTATGATCTGTCCAGTGCGGTCCAGTGTGATCCAAACGGGAAATACCTTGAAAGATGTTCCATCTGTGATGTGATGAATCTTACTGCACTCTCTCTTACTAGCTTTGAATCTCAGATTCTATATATTTATTTACCAATCGTTTTCTATTTTCCCTGCCATGTTCCGTCCTCTATGTGACACTACACAAGAATCCCACTGTCCAGGATCAGTTGGACTGTAGCACCCCCATTTCAAGAGAATGGGAAGAGTAAAGAGTCCTGATGAAGGTTATGGATAGAGTTCAGAGCCAAACTAAAACCCATTTTTTAGAAAATCATATCCATAATCAAGATGTGTAACAAGCCCAATAGAATTTCTGTCCAAACCGAGAAAAAAAAATCAGACTCATTCCTTAAATTCATTAGAAGATTTTCATCATTATCTGTTCCTTACTACGAAAAATTTTGAAAGAACTTTGACATGCTTTATTTGAAATTTGCTTTCATACAATAAAAAAATAAATAAATACAAATCAGCTAAAATTTTAAGTTATTATAATAAAGTGATTATGTCCTGCTAGAAGTGACCTGCCTCTAAGTGCGCTCTACTAAGACAAAATTAAAAATAAATATTTAGTGACCCCATTCAGGAGTAATGTTCTTAAAATTACTCACACAGTGCTCCTTATATAGATGATAAAATTACGTTTTAAATAATCATACAGCTCAAATATTAATCCTAGTCCAATCATGCAACATAAATGCAAGATTTATGTTAGATATTGCCTTAACACATAAACAGATAACAGATATGCATGAAACATCATGATTTATAAGTGCAAATGAAGAATTAATTATGTCAACTAATATAAACCTGGAAGATATATTAGATATATAGTATTTACACCTTATTTGACTGCTAGAATTTAGCTTTCCTCCGTGGTCGAGCGGTAAGACGCTCGACTACGAATCCAGAGGTCGCGGGTTCAAACCCGACGTGCGCAAATACATTTTATTTAAATAATATGTGTCATAACACATTTTATTCATATTAAATAATATATAGTTTATTTGCGGCACGTTTCAGAGTGGTAGATACTCCGAGTATCGCCCTGGTGAAAGACCACCTTTCAGAATCGAAACGTTGCGTGAAATGGCTTTAGCCGTGTTTGGTGACCAGATCTGAACAGCTAGGTACTTCCCAACCTTCATCTTCCCCATATCCTTCCCCTCCCCACTACCTTCAGCCTCACAACATACTCCAATTGGGGATGCCATAGCCTCACTGGCTCTAGACGGTTGGGACTCTTGTACGATATTCAGTATAAAATAAATAAATTTCATATTCGTAAAAAGCATTTAATAATAATAATAATAAATGGATAACTTTTATAGCGCCGTTTTTGTGGGAAAATCACCTCAAGGGTGGTTTGTGGCTTGCCATATTTATAAATAGAACACATACACTTTGCTTATAACCACTTAAACTGACAAACCAAATCCCGTTCATATGATTTTAGTTAAAATAAATAAATATATATATTTTTTTTTTAAAGAAAGACAAGCATTCTTGGATTACGAAAAACCTAAAAATATTTGAAAAACTCCTATTACCATCGTTATAAGCGGAAGATGTTGCTTGTACAATGATGGAGGACTTAGCTAGCAGAGGAATCGAACCCACGACGGTGGAAATCCGACGCGTTTGTCCACTCACCTACTAACTGGTCACCATAAAATATCCTGTTACAGTAAATTAGGTTTTATTCTAGATTCCTTACAATATTATTTCTCAATACAAGATACCGAAGGATAATAAAATACGCCATAAACATTTTATTAAATGATTGTATTTCTACTTTCCTTCCCAACGCTCTGATCGTTTAGTCTTAAAAGGAAAATAAAAAACTTTACGAGGGGACCTTTCGTTCCTCACACCTCAGACACTATCTCATCTCCCACCTGCGGCAGAGCGAGACGTCACTTTACCTCTGGTAGTGTGTGTGTATCCAACACACGCATATGTAAAATGTAATACTAATAAGATAAGGAATGCAAAGAAATACGAATGCCTGCATTGGATAAAAAGGGACAGACATTTTGTTGGTTGTTTTTTATGTATAGAAGTGAAGCCCTATACTGACCTTTGTATGTATTGTAGAACGAGCGGGGACAAAAAAAATGTTACACATAATTCTAAATACCAGTATGCATTTATGTTACCCTAATACAAATTCTTGTAGCGCTGAAACGATTTGCATATTTTTCCACGTCTCCCTCCTCCCTTTCTTTCTCTTGTCATTTTTCTAAACATTGACGTATCTTTTTTAAATTTTTTTTTCTATAAAAATCAATAAAATATTAATTCTAATCAGGATATTGAAGGAAGAGTGAATGCAAGAAACTCCATTCATGGAGGACTGAACGCTGTTGGCGCAAATAAAAAAAATGTCCAAAGAAGCCAAGCTAGCAGTCCACAATGGAGTGCTTACCAACCTTGATGAAAGTAGACTGAATGCTGTAGAAATGAGATCCTTGAGGCGTATGTGCGGAACATCATGTATGACCGTGTTAAAAGCGTGGACATCCGGAAAGAATGCAAGGCTGATGTAAGCGTAATGAATAGGATTAAGAAAGGAACGCTTGGACGGCTTGGGCATTTAGAGCGAATGAACGAAGAAAGGAGTGTGAAAATAATATATGACGCGAAAGCGAATGGACGAAGAAGTCGGGGACACCCAAGGAAGAAGACATGGCACGATCAAGTGAGTTTGAGTCAGGCCATCTCAAGAGTCAGAAAAACAGAAGAGTATTTATGAGACAGTGTGAATGTGAATGAAGCAAGGAGTGTGTGCCAAGACAAGAGCTGTATGGCGGTCCATCCTCTCTGCCCACCCCTGCGGAAACAGCGTGATAGTTAATTAGTTAGAAACTGGACCAGTCCGGTTCTAAATAAATTAGCCGAGAACAAACGTGGACATCTAAACGGGTTAAATTTCAACCGAGTTGTATCGGGAGAACATGAGCGGAAGAGTGTGATATGTTTCAGTGTTAGTTTCCCCGTGAAAATAAGGAACGAGCGAGAGAATGGAACAGGAAAGATCTCTTCTCTCTATTGCCGCTACCTGAGGCCGTCCCAAATCGCGATAGGATCTATAAAAATCATTGGAATTCGGGAGATTCTCCTCTACCCCTTTCGTGCATTCAGCTTACCCTGCACACTTATGCTTTCCTGGTAGGAATTTAAAATTTTCAAGGAGGTAATTTGCATATTGTTTCTAGCCTAGCTGTCTTCTACCCCCTCTCTCCATTTATTACTCCCTAGTAACCAATTACTAAGACGAATAATTTGTGATGATAATTTGCATGTTTTTTTATCGATAAACTAAAATATTATTAAATTGCTCAATTTTTGTGAAAGGTCATTTTAATTGATTACTCAATAACTTACTTTTTAATATATTTTTTTTTTTAAATTAAAGTCTTTTTAAAGAAATGAAATCAATTAGTAATCAATTAGAATATTACTGTTTAAGTAGTTGGAATTGTTTATAAATTCTCCCAAAATATTTTAAAAAAAATGATGTTTTATTTTTTATTTTTACATAAACTCCACTCAGTTTTGTTTGTTTTTGTATTTTTTATTTAGATGTATGCAAATATTTTTTTCACAGATCTAGTAAGAAAAACATTTATACGTTTCACAGTAATAGAACCAAGCACATAAGGTGACTAAAGTAGATATAAATTGAAATCTTAGTAATCTTAAGAATCATAGGTTTTTCTTTACATATTCAGCACAAATCCTACTAAAAGTGCCAAGATTTGAGGCTTCTTTTAAGGCATTTGGAAGACTATTAAAAACTCAGGGGCCCTGAGGGAAATAATTTCCCTCAGGGCCTATCTCATAATTGGGGATGCTGTGTGGAGGGTCTTTTTGAGAAAATAAACGAGTGAACCTGAGAGGCCGACTAATCATTCCACAGCCGGGCTGTTGAATATATCGAGTCGTAAAAGCGACCCATTCTCATATATCTGATGTCAATCGTGTACAAACCGTGTTGGTCGCGCGTTTGGCGAGTATCCTGGCTATGAACCGGTGCCGAAGGGTTCAATGACGTACGTTCCTCGGAGCATCTTCAATTAAAATACCGGTAGAACAAGGACAGACACACACCTGACGTCTGTGCTCCAGAGATTGCATCCGTCTATCAAACGGACCGCCCATTTATGCCGAGTCTAGGGTTTTTTCAGGTATTTTGGGCCTCCAGAACAGAGGAGGCTGCTAAATTCAACAATCGCTATTCAAAGATCAATGGATCACAGCCAGTTCATTCGTTCCTACCAAAGTTTCAATCAATTTCACCTTTCGGTTAAAAAAATGTTTGCATGAAAGAATGAACCACCATAATTACAGACGTCGTAAAAAGTTATGAGAAAACGTTGAGAAATTTCTCTGTACATTTATTATTACGATTTATTGCTATAGTTTTTTTAAACAATGCAAGTATTTTGCCATTAAGTGAGTTGTTAACTGTTTTTATTCACGAGTTTTGCAGGAGAGTTAATAATTATTGTTTCAATAAAAAATAATGAATTTCTCACGCTCTTTGTTGTCATGAAATCATCTATTCCAAATCGATTATCAGAATTAACAGGAGCGCATGCAATAGCGCCGGTGTTTCCCGTGGCAATGCATGCGGCACTGAACGCGGGCACAGAGCAGAGAGCACGGAGCATGCAGCATTGCGCTGGGACCTTTTTCCACGGGAAATCTCACGGTGATAAGATTTTATCTCGCGGGGAACGCACATGAAGTTGTATCGCATTGTTTTCCGACTATTGGCGCTGGATTCACCGGATTTTCACGGGAGGGTTGCCAAATATCTTGATCGAGCCTACGAAAGAACTTAACTTTTTTTTTACATATACAAATATGAATGAAAGTACAGTGGGAAAAACAGCGGATCAATTGATTATAGAGATACGTACAAACAAATGTCAGTGATTGCTATTGGATTTTTTTTTGTAAAAGCACTACCTTAGACACTAACAAAGATACTAACACAAACGCGCTACTCGACCGCGCAACAGTTCACAACTTGGAGTAAAAATATATATGGAGAGAGAGCTAAATATTTTTACCTAACCTTTACAAATGTACGATAAATTACTTTCTCCGGGTTTTTACGTCGTAAACCGTGAGAGAGAAAGACGCAAAACATATTCCAATAATTAAGTACATATTCCCAAATGCCCCCAACTTCAGAGTAGATCTCTATGTTCACTAGACTACACAAAATATGTATGCTGTGAGCCTCATAGCGAGAGCAGTATTATACATGAGGGATAGCTTTGCGAAACAGTGTAGTCAGGATTGTTGTTTTTTTATTGACTCGAGCGTGGCTAGGGTTTTCATAGACACACATTTTTATAGCCATTCATAGCACATGTCGACACATTTTTTTGTTTATTTGTATAACCACCTTTTCACAATATTGCCATCAACAAAAATATAGGATATAACCTGAAAACCCGTTGAGTTATGTCGCATAACAAAACGTAGTGGGCGGAGTCGCCGGAGACGTCGGAGACGGAAAACATGCTTACATACCTAAAAGTGGTGCGATATTATGTGACAACATGTCTTGTCTCTTTCTCTCTCACGGTTTACGACGTAAAAACCCGGAAAAAGTGATATATCGTAAATTTGTAAAGGTTGTGTAAAAATATTTAGCTCTCTCCACATATATTCTTACTCCGAGGACAATATTATATCAGTTGACAGCCCTGCCACGCGATTCCCCCGCCGGAACTCTTGCTCCCCTGGTACTATTTGCTATTCACGCTAGAAGAGGTTGTCCTGTCTGTCATTCCGTCGTTCAGCGAATCAACTCTTTTCACAAAATCCTGAATGCATGGCCAATTTATGGTAATGTGGCGGAGTCATGTTGCGACAACTTCCTGCACTTTACATCAAACGTTTTTATTGTTTATTTGTGGCGGTGACGATGTTTACATCACATGACGTCATTTGTATTTTTATTAACTACCTGTTGTTTGTTTGTTACCTGTGAAAAATCACGGGATGTAACTTGACTTGCCAAGAAAAAAACATTAGTTGCTTTAATCCACTCATTTCAAATATAGTATAGTACATGTATGTTCCTTTATATTTTCTTATTTAAACCAGGAATTAATATGTAATAATAGAAAATAAGATCTGTACAGCGCCCTTGAGGTGATTTTTCACAAAAACGGCGCCATAAAAATCACCCAAATATTATTATTATTATATATTATTAATAATGTCTGCTAAAATACGTTATAGGTACGTACAAATACTTTATTAGTTAGGTAGGATTTCACAAAAACGGCTCTATACAAAATATCAAAATATTCCAAATATTGAACGAGTCGGGTCATGTCAAGAGTCAGAATAACAGAAGAGTATGTATGAATGTGAATGAAGCAAAGAGTTTTTTAAAATTATTTTTTATAGTTAATACCGCACAAGAGTCCCAACTGCTCCCAACCGTCTACCTAGAGCCAGTGAGACAATGCCATCCCCAATCGGGGTATGTTGTGAGGCTGAAGGTAGTAGAGGGGAAGAAGATGGATAAGAGGAAGGTTGGGAAGATCTAAATAGCCAGGTACTTCCCAACCTTCCCCTCCCCACAACCTTCAGCCTCACAACATACCCCAATTGGGGATGCCATAGTCTCACAGGCTCTAGATGGTTGGAAGCAGTTGGGACTCTTGTGTTGTATTCATTATAACACACGTACTTATAGAAAAAATGGCATATTTTATTTTTTGTGGTGAATACCGCACAAGAGTCCTAATTGCTCTAACCGACTAGAGCCAGTGAGACTGGCATCCCCAATCTGGGTATGTTGTGAGGGCGAAGGTAGTGGGAGGGGAAGGAGGAAGGTTGGGAAGTACCTGGCTATTCAGATCTAGTCTCCAAACACGGCTGAAGCCATTTCAAGCCACGTTTCGATCCGAATGGTGGTCTTTCACCAGGGCGATTTTCACACTTCGGTCGGAATCGAACCCGAAACCTACTGAATCGAAAAACAAGATATTAAAAAAAAATCTTTTTTAAAAGGCGAAACGACTGTCATATGGAGGGATAGCTAATTATTTTTACCCAACCTACGCAAACTTGCGAAAAAAAACTTTCTCCGGGTTTTTACATCGTACACCATAAGAGAGAAAGAGACAACAAATTTAATTCCCCGCTTTTACATAGTGACGCAATGATCTTAAGCTACTGGGCCACCGCGGGACTCCGCCCACATTTTTTATTATGGCACTAAACTTGACACAACTAAACGGTTTATTTGCTTATATGCTATATTTTTATTGATAAAAATACTGTGAAAAAGTGGCTATACGAATAAACAAAAACATTATGTCGACATGTGCTGTGAATGGATGTGCTCTTGTATATTATTGCTCTCGACTTCTTCTTCCATTCACTTTAGCATCATATATTCTTTTCACACTCCTTTCTTCGTTCGTTCGCTCTACATGCCTAAGCCATCTAAGCGTCCCTTTCTTGTTCCTATTCATTAGGCTCACATCGCATTACGCGCCCTTGAGGTGATTTTCCCACAAAAACGGCGCTATAAAAGTAATCCATTTATTATCAGCCTTGCATTCTTTCCGGATATCCCAATGACGTTACATATATAGACACGTTATAGCCTTAGAATATTAACACAAAATGTGGCAACCAAAACACACACGTTACCAGTAAGTTCATTATTCAAATATCGATCATGTATGACAAAGATAGACATTCATAGAATATATGTGTATGAACGAAACAGATCCGAAGTTCGGACCGCGTTCCATACTTGCTTGAAACAACCTCAAGCGACGCGTGACCGTTTGTACTAAATCGGCTTAAACACCGATCACACCAACTAGAGTGATTATTGCTTGCCACTTTGAGAGCGCTACAACGTGGCACATTTTTAACACGGCCATATATGGTTTTACCGCACATACGTCTCAGGGATCTCATTTCCACTACTACTTTCATCTTTCCTCTGCCAGTTCCATGCCTCACTGCCATACATCAGGGTTGGTATAAGCACTCCATTGTGGACTGCTAGCTTCGCTTCTTTGGACAATTTCTTTCACCCTTCTTTCAATATCCTTATTATAATGAATTATTTATTATATAAATCCATTCAAAAGTTCTTACCTGGTAGTTCTGTAGTACTACATAATATATCCATTATTAAGTATCCGTTCTATACCCATAAAGGTTCAACATAAAGATTAATGAATATTAATGAATAGATATTCCCGCCCCTGTAAATAGGGCAATAAAGTATTAAACGAAATTGATTTAATTATCTAGTCATTATGTCTTGCTTAGTATAGCCTAATATTGTATGAAATGCCAAGAATATTGTATTCGATATTATGTGAATAAATAGTGATATATTTTATTATTAAACAGAATCCTATCGTATATTTATTTTATTACAGAAATACAATCAAGAAATACATGTATATTTTTTTAAAGAAATACAAACGTTCCCGGGTTACGAATAAACTGACAATATTTGAAAAATTCTTACTGCCATCATAATAGATATGGTCGATATCAGAATTGGGTGTACCAGTTACCGGTGACCGGCGAGGAACCGGTTATTTATCCCATTCTTTTTGGAACCGGCTCCTGGTGCCAGAAAAGTTCCACGAAGGAGATTTTTTCGAAAAGTACTAGCAAATCAACAAAAGTTCTTCGCCAAAAAAAAGTACTAGTCGGTAGAGATTTGAAAACGAAAAGAACTGGGACTGGTTCCTCGCCAAAAAAAAAATCATGGGGGGGGGGATTGCTAGCGAAATTCTGAACTGGAAGAACTGGAACCGGTTCTTTTCGCCAAAACGTTTTTCATGGAGGGGGGGGGGTTCTGGGGTCTGATTCCCGGGTGGGAATCCGACGCGTTTGTCCACTCAGCTATTAACCGATCAATATCATAGCACTGTAAACATAGTTGGCATTGTGGAAATGACGTTGCCAACTGAAAATATAAATCACAAACAGTAAAGCTGTGCAAATTGCACACCAGAATTCATCGTGCGCGTTTTTATTCAAACAGATTTTTTGTTTTATAGAGACAATATTAGCAATTTCGCTCAATCTCCTTCAAAGCAACAAAGACAGGGAATACACATGTGTCCATTTTAGACTCATAAAAAGGTAGGTTCGTTTATACATTCCATAGCATCGATGCGCAAAGCGCTGTTTTGTATTCCGCTAAAGAACTTACTTCGGCCAGTGAGTAGGACCTGCTATCTCGGAGTACCGTGCATTATGAAGTCTACTGCCTAAATTAAATTATTGTTACCAACAAAAAAACGTGCGTACAATTGCCAAAACACTGTAAGCCCATTTTGGCGAGAATGTATATTTTTTCTAGCTCGTTCTATGAGTGTTAAACTGACATGGCCGATCATCTGATTGCATCGAATCGTCTTTATTTTATTGGTTGCATCTCTGTCCATCATTCGCTGGTCAAATATTAAATGCATTATTCATAAAGGATCACATAATAAAGGTTCTTTGTTTTATCTTAGGTCCTATATATTTATCTATAAGGTTCTGTAGATCGCAGTCTAGTCGAGTATGAAAAGTGCAAGCTACTAAATTGCAGCGTTTCTCGCTTGCTAGAAATAGAGCCGCTGCAGTGTTCGCGGCCGGCGAGCGAACAGGTGCGTGCAACACCGCCGTTTACTCAAACGCGACAAATTTCACTAAACCACCACCGTTATTTATTTGCGCAATCCATTTTACGATCGGAACCTGCGGGGTTTGCTTGCGTTACTTTTCCATTTTTCTCACCCCGGCGGCTGCGAGCCAAACTGATTTCCATCTGTCGCCCGGCTGCGCGGAGCACAGAAATGCCGAGGAGGTGTTTTACTCGATTGCACCGCGGAGGGCCGGGAGGCGTGCGAGAGGGACGCCGGACCCCACTCTCCATACGCCACAGTGCATTAAAAAGAGTGCGGATAGCTCGAGTCGATTACTCTCCGTCTGCACCGGGAGGTTAATAATTACTGAATAATGTGACAATAAAAGTGCCATTCCTTTACCAATCTGTTCAACTTGCGCTGTCATATTTGTCTGTTACCATTTTACTAAGTGCAGTCATTTTGTCTGATTTTTGTGTTCTTCGTGTGAATCTCATATTGGAAAGAAGTTCCGAGTTTACCGCTTTGTCGCATGTCGCCCTGGTTGCATGAAACACCGCTTCTTCGAATAATATCTCACTGTATTCGCTTCGATAGGTGAATTTATATCCCATGCCTACTAAAAAAAAATGAATTGCATATCCAATTTCGAGAGCGGAATAATCTCCCGATGTTTGTTGGTCGGCCTGGCCTTCTATGTTCTATGAGGCCATCAAACTCTGCAAAAAATGGACCGGTTTGAGGCGTGCATTTGTTTGGTGAGCCGTTCCATGACCTCTGCTGGACACTTAGACCTATTTGTTGCCACAGTCCGCTGTCGAATGTAGGTCGACTCTTTCGTATTATTTAGGGTTATGTCATAGGATTTACTTTATTGTTTTTATATGAACGTTATGCAATGCACTCATTGGATAAGACAACATATCACATTTAAACATTCATTTCTGTTATATTTACGTAATGCGTTTCCATATAGGTTATTCTTTGTGATGTGCATTATTCTACAATCCTGGTTTATAAATGCCCTTTTCCATTATGCAAGTAGCTTGCGCCCAAACTGAAAGCTACTTGCATAAATAATTATGATCTACGTCAAACGAATCTACGTCATTGGAACTTACTAATTGAATCATTATTATCCCTACGTTACGTATGAACCTATATTATTCAGTGAAAATGAAATAGTAACTTTGTATAAGATCTTTTATTATATATTTTCTTTTTTTTTTTATGACCGACCGGTTTCGCTTAGCCCAAGCATCATCAGGGTACAAAATTAAACTAAACGAAAAGTTCATAGTGTGTGGTTATATAATTATACTCGTACATACGGAGGGAGAACAGTAAGAAAACAAAAGAAGAACGTTTAAATTACAATAAAGGAACATATAAAAAGAGACAGAATGATATGAAATGAAAGTGGCAAAACGTCAACTGAAAAGGTGATAATAGAACAATGAGACATTTTAAGAGTTAAATATACCTAATGTTGGACTACTGGTCAAATTTAACTGATTAAATAATTGTTAATTTTAATGGCTTTCTTTATTTCTAGTGATTCTTAATTATTTAATCTGTTGCCATGACCATTTTTATGAAGAATATGAGCACCTATATTATGGAATTTTTTGTCCATATTGGGAGTAAAAAAAGCTCTTTGCGTCCTTTTATAGCCAACGGCAGGCTGTAAAAAGGCTCGCCAATGGTCACCATTGTCGCCATGGAAGTTGTCATTGGCTAGAATATCTCCCCGAGATTTTTTCAAATGTAACATTAAAGACAACATGTTGGATAAATGTTCTAATGTTGCTGTATTTCTAACTAGAAACGTCGAAAATACGGATCATTTCATTTCGCATTTCAAAGGACAAAGGACAACACTTCTATTCAATATTACAATATACATAGCCTGTTCAAAAGAAAAGGTGAATTTTGAATTTTCGCGGGCCGTGTACATTCGATTATCGTTTTTTTTGTTTTCTTATGTTGGTATACATATGTTTATCATATGTTAGCATTATCAGCCATTTTGGATTAGTGGTTTGTTTTTGACAACTGGAAAGGTTAGTCACGTTTTTGTGTGTTCTTCGATTTTTTACTTTTGAAAAAAATGGATCAAAGAATATGTATTAAATTTTGAGTATCTACCACTCTGGAACGTGCCGCAAATATATTATATTTTATTTTATATCAATTAAAATGTGTTATGACACATATTTCGTTGGTACCAATGCGATTCTGCTTTGATGGAATCTCCTCTTTGAATAAAAGTTGTGATGTAACATTCCTATGATTTCATCTTGATATCCACACAATTAATGCGTCACCCGACACACAACACGCATGTGTGGCTGTAATTTACCCAGCTGTGCGACCAACACCGTCATATTGTGCTGGGCTGGGTGATGCGATGCGCGGTGCGTGGTGCGTGGTGTATCTCGTCTGTTTGATATAGATAGAACTTTGACTTTGTTTTAAACCTGGGCTGGGTGATGTTGCGTGGTGCGTGGTGTATCTCGTCTGTTTTTGATAACTCATTTGTGTTAAACGCTGTTGGAAAATGTGGAAAACAACGACACATTTCTGAATCATGATTCGAATTCCCAAGTCCGTTTACATATTGATCTAGTACACATTCCGAAAACTCGATGAATTAATTTAGATATTTTGACTAGTAGACAGGCTGTGTTTTAGATTTCTTTTTCCTTCCGAACAATTAATATATATGGAACTATCAATTTTTGACAGTTAACATGTTCATTGCTAACTAAAATTCGTAAATATTAATGCCATATGAATGACGGATCAATTCAAACTGACGAACAGTGACGGTTTCCCTTGTGCTCTGTGGAACAACTCAAAACCACATGGCTGCGTCTGTTTTAGAAAAGGCACAACGCGTGTGGCGCGTTGTGCGCATACCGGTCACATGTCTGTCAACGCGCGACGCACGGTGTCACCAATTAACGTGTTAAATTACTATTTAGCTCCATATTTCAAGATGGAAATGATGTTTTTTTCAAATACAAATTCCAGACTTAAAACGCTGTGCAAATTTCACGATGCCAGAGCTCACCGTTGAGAGATATACTGCTTCCCCAGATAGATTTTCGTTTATATTGTTACTTTATTTATTTATTCAAAAGAGTTCGCAATCCAGTTATAAAAACTCAGTGTACAATAAAATTGTAAAAAAAAACGAATACAAAGGATCTTTAAATATAAAATTACAAAACCTAATCGATGATTAATAATACAAATAAAACACAAGATACACAAAGAGAGACAAAAGTGATACACAATAAAATTAGTCCAGTCGTTGTTACATATTTTAAAGCAATAGGATATTTTTTTCTGAAACTACAAAATATCGACAAAAATGTTTACATTAGTACACTCTATCTTATTAAAAAGTCACGACATATTTGAGACAGAGGGCTGAAGTAGGCAGTATTATTTCTAAATGTACTCAGGTTGAATGTACCATGGCGTCTGAAATACTAAAAAATATGTAAATTTATTTCAATACTGCTAAGACATTCTGTAGTATCGAGATGACCGTGAATTATTTTATGTAAACATATTAAATCAGTTATTTCCCTTCTAGTTATGAATTGATGTTGAAGTATTCATATTCATTACAATACTAGTTATATTTTTAAAGCTCGAAATAGGTGAACTAAACACAAGTTTAATATTCAATTAAAATTAAACCATATATATATTATGCAGTTTTATAGATACATATAGTATTAAAACAGATCTAATATAAAAAATAAACTTTGTATAAGACAACGCATATTATTTTACCGTCCGGTTTCGCTATCCATATCGTATCCATAAATAAAAGAATTCTCTTAATTTACATAGCTAGACTAACCCGTTAGTATCTACCTCCTCACCAGTATAGTACTATTTTTACATGCGATGATCCGCGATCCTCAATCCACGATCTACTGCTAAAAAAAGTTCCAAACTTATCTATAAGGTAATTTTAGCTATAGCTTTGGGTATTTCCGGTAGAGATGGTCGATTTTCCTGTCAAGCTGAAAGTCACTGAACCGTCGATATTATTTCTCCGAAGGACCGGTTCCTTTTTTTGGCAAATAAAAATAGATTTTCTATGTCCGAGGAATCTGTTCCTCTTTTGGGCACAATAGGCTTTTGGCGAAAATGACCTTTTGACGAGGAACTGGTTCCACAGTTGCAGTTCTTTCCGTTTCTTGAACATCGCTGACAACCCCCCTCCCCCGCCCATGAAAAAAAAAAATTTTGGCGGAGAGAATTTTTTTCCCAATATAAAAATCTTCTTGGAGGAACTTTTCTGACACCAGGAACTGGTTCCACAAAGAACTGGATAAATAACCGGTTCCTCGTCGGTCACTGGTAACTGGAACCGCAGGCACCTCCAATTCGGATATCGACCATCTCTAGTATTTCGATAGTTTTATTGTAAATTTAGCCATAGTTTTTAAGTTTGTAAAGCACTCTTGAGGTGATATTTCACACAAATGACGCTCTATAAATTAGCCAAGTGTTATTAGCAAGAGGTCGGAGTTTCAACCACTATTTTACATACTTACCTTGTTTTATTGCTTTCTTCGTTTTGAGTCACAGAAGCCTTACCTTTGTGATTTATTTTCAAAGAGAACTACAATGCTTACCACGCTGTTATTATTTAATAACCACTCGACTGTTATGCCGCTGATAGCTCCGTTGTAACCTCTCTTTCTGTTGCACGTGTCGTTTACGTGAAAGATGGAGAGGTTACAAATGAGCTATCAGCAAAATACTTTAAGAAGTAAAGTTAAAAATATTAATTATTAACCACCGCAACAAGCCTGTTTACAAAATAAAGGGACATAATTTAGGATTATAAAAAATGGAAGACTGACCGCTGTTGGCGCAAATAAAAAAATGTCCAAAGAAGCGAAGCTAGCAGTCCACAATGGAGTGCTTCTACCAATCCTGATGCATGGGATGCCTGAGGCGTATTTACGGTAAAACCATGTATGACCGTGTTAATAATGTGGTTATCCGGAAAGAATTCAAGGCTGATGTAAGCGTAATGAATAGGATTAAGAAAGGGACGTTTAAATGGTTTGGGCATGTATAGCGGATGAACGCAGGAAGTAGTGTGAGAAAAAATATATGATGCGGAAGTGAATAGAAGAAGAAGTCGGGGACGCCCTAAGAAGACCTGGCACAATCAAGTGAATGAAATCACATTAATACTTGAGTCGGGCCATGGCAAGAATCAGAATACCAGAAGAGTATGTATGAAACGATGTTTTAATGTGAATGTAGCAAAGAATGTGTGAAGCAAACGATGTATTAATGTGAAGCAAAGAGTGTGTGTCAGGACAGAGTAGTATGGCAGTCCATCCTCTCTGCCTACCCGGTGCGGGGAAACGTCGTGATGGTTAGTCAGTAAGTTAAAAACATGGAATGCGTTCATACGGCGTAACAGCTGTCAGGTGTGGTCACTGTTCAATGTATGCGGTTTTATTTTACCGTCTGCATTTCCAAATAGAAAAAAAGCGGAAAACATGTGACACCAATCCTCCCGGAGCGCAGGAGAGGCGCGCGGTCTTTCCCTTCTCCGCCTCTCGCGACCGACCGCCGCCAACCGCGTCTTCCCAGCGAACACTGACTGCGCCAAGCACCGAACTCTGAACAATGAACTGACCTGTTTCTCGACTACGTCGAACGATAGCAATGAACCGTGCAGGCCATTGTAGACTAGGTTAGGACTACATTCTTAGTTCAGAGCTAAACTCAAAACTCATCTCTTCAGAAAATCATATCCATAAATAACAGAATTACCCTAAGTTACACAGCTAGACTAACCCGTTAGTATCTAAACAACGCACCAGTATAATAATCCCAGAGCAATAATATCGGGCGTGGCAGGGGTTTTCATGGACACACCTTTTAACATCCACTCATAGCACATATCGACATAATGTTTTGTTTATTTCTAAAACCCTTAGAGTACATAGAGTGGTACCTATCCAAGGCAGTGTAGTCAGTTTTTGATGATTTTTGCCGGACTCAGCAGACCTGGACGTAGCTAGGACTAGGGCTTAGGTATTTATACATCCATTCATAGCACATGTCGACATAATGTTTTTGTTTATTCGTACAACCACTTTTTCACAGTATTTTTATCAACAAAGATACAGCATATAATCTAAAAAACCGTTTAGTTGTGTCCAGTTTAGTCGCATAATAAAACATGTGACATAAAAGCGGTGTGTTATTTTTGTTGTCTCTTTCTCTCTCATGGTGTACGACGTAAAAACCCGGAGAAAGTGAGTTATCGCAAGTTTGTATAGGTTGGGTAAAAATAATTAGCTCTCTCTCCAAACATTGTTACTCCAAGTTACTGATACTTATCGTATTAGGTCACATATTTATATGTCGAATAGCGCTAATGAGAGTTGAACGGATGAATTATAAATTATTTTTAGTATAAGCTATCCGGAACTTAAAATACGTTTGTGAAACCGGCCCTTACGATGGATTTGACAATAATAATATTTCTGATTGGTGCGTGCATTGTTTGTTGGCAGATGGAGCAGGGGGCGCCGGAGTGGGAGGGCTGGGAGGGGGAGGCGTGGCGCTGCTGGGAGAGGGGGAGGGGGGCCTGCCTACGTGGCCCCTCCCCCACCAGCCGCCGCCCCCCACCGCCTGGCAGTACCCTCGTAAGTTCATGCACTCATTGCAATGCCTTGCACTCATTCTCATTACATTCATTACTCAATCATTACACTACGAACAAATAAGTAAACGGTGCATTATTACTCGCGTAATGATTTTGATGTTTTTAGAAGCAAGCCTCTTTCAAATCATTCGCCCCATGATGGAACCACTAACTCATTTTTGACTTAGGATTAACCTTAGAGTATATAGAGTGGTATCTATCCAAGGCAGCGTAGTCAGTTTTTGATGATTTTTACCGGACTCGGCGGACCTGGGCGTGGCTAAGACTAAGGTTAGGGTATTTATGCATCCATTCATATCACATATCGACATAATGTTTTTGTTTATTCGTATAACCACTTTTTCACAGTATTGTTATCAACAAAAATATGGCATATAACCTAAAAAACCGTTTAGTTATGTTTAGTTCATATTAAGTTTAGTGGCATAGTAAAAAAATGTGGGCGCAGGACCGCGGTGACCCAGGAGCCCAAGATCATCGCGACAGTGCATAGAAGCGGTGTTATATTTATTGACTCTCTCTCTCATGGTGTACGGCGTAAAAACCCGGAGAAAGTGATTTATCGCAAGTTTGTACAGGTTGGGTAAAAATAATTAGCTCTCTTTCCATACATTTTTACTCCGAGGGATTAACAATGACCTTCTTTGAGCTTACCCACCTATCAATTAGCTTCAGTAAACTCCAGTTATCGTGAGAACGACCTTTCTTTTTGTTTGAATAATTACCCCCCGCTGAAAAATCTCCAAATGGTAGAGAATTATTGAAGTCATGCAAGATAATAGACTAACTAACTAACCATCACGCCGTTTCCCCGCAGGGGTTAGACAGAGAGGATGGACCGCCATACAACTCTGTCTTGGCGCACGTACCTACATATTCTTCTGTTATTCTGACTCTTGACATGGCCCGACTCAAGTATTTGATTCACTTGATCGTGCCATGTCTTTTTCGGGCGTCCCCGACTTCTTCTTCCATTCACTATCGCGTCGTTAGAGCAATAATATACAAGAGGTAACGCTGTAGATCGATCTGTAGTCAGTTTTTAGTAGGTTTTACTGACTCGGTTGGACCTGGGCGTGGTTAAGTCTAGGGTTACGGTATTTATACATCCATTCATAGCACATGTCGACACAATGTTTTTGTTTATTCGTATAACCACTTTTTCACAGTATTCTTATAAAAATAAATATACTATATTACCTAAAAAACCGTTGAGTTATGATCAGTTTAGTTGCACAACCAAAGCGTGTGGGCGGAGTCCCGTGAGACGCACGAGTTAAAGAACATGGTTAAAATACTTTGAAGCGGTGTGAAATTTTGCCAAAATTTAGTTGTCTCTTTCTCTCTCACGGTATACGACGTAAAAACCCGGAGAAAGTAATTTATCGCAAATTTGTTTAGGTTGGGTAAAACAAATTAGCTCTCTCTCCATAGATATTCTTACTCCGAGATCGCGTCATATATTATTTTCACACTCCTTTCTTCGTTCATTCGCTCTACATGCCCAAACCATATAAGCGTCCCTTTGTTAATCGTATTCATTACTAACTAACATTAAAACTAAGAATTAATATTATGTTTCACTACACTTACACCTCAGAGATCTTATTTCTACAGCATTCAGTCTACTTTCATTCTTTCTCTGCCAGTTCCATGCTTCGCTGGCATACATCAGGGTTGGTATAAGCACTCCATGGTGGACTGCTAGCTTCGCTTTTTTGGTTATTTTTTTTTACGCCAACCGCGTTCAGTCTTCCATTAATCGAGACTTTACATTCACCCTTCTTTCAATATCAATTTGTTTTTACTAGTGTTTATTATAGTATTAAAATATTATTAAATACAGACTGTACCTACCTTTACATTAATAGTGGCGGTTCGTGTTATTTTAATTGAAAAATATCTTTCATAATGTTTTTTGAAAGTTAACCCTTTTTCGATTTTTTAGCTATTTGGGTCATGAAATTGCATGGCGAAAATCTTCATAATATATTCCGAAATAAAACGTATTTTTCAATCTTAACCGTCTCTAGCAAATAAAATGTCACGAGCCGCTACTACTTACTAAAAAAATGTGTTAAAAAATCACGAATTGATGGAAAAAAGACAATTTTTCATCTATTTCAGACTAATCTTCATAAATCGGTAGCTTTATTTATCCATTTCTTGTTAAGTTAAGTTAAAGTTGAATATAGAATGAAGAAAAAAGAAGCGGTGTGATATTCTCGTTTTAAAACCTTGAAACGATTTGAGGCTATCAAACAAATACTAAATCAAACCTGAAACTGTCATTATTTTAATAGAACAAAATCACAATACAGATTTAGAAATATTGTATAGGTTTTTATATGACATAGCTATTACAAGTGGCTACCCCTGTTCATTAATATCTGCGTGTTGGTCCCCAAAGGGTAGATGGCTGAGTAGGCCGGTAGGAAGTTTGTGAGGATATTATAATTTTGTTATTATTATATTTGTAAAACTTGTCATCGATCAGCTGGTCACTAGTCACTAGGGCTCCCGTGGCTGACCTACCCCAACATTATTAATCCCCCCTGTATTAAACTGCACCTAACCTTGGTATGGCCCATTGCTCCCCTATCGTAATGGACGTCAAGGCCACTTTCTAGTTTGGCATATTACGCTATCATTGTTACTCGGGTCAAAAGTCGGAAATTCTGTGGTTTTTTTCAATACTGCTTGAACTCGAAACCGACATACCTAAAAACAAACAAGATTTGTACATTTCTACACGGTTGACATTCGACACATGAGAAGGGTCGCTTCTACGACTCGTTCTTGTGTTCAACAGCTCGGCTGTGGAATGATTTGCTGGCCTCTGTGTATCCTCCCTCCTACAACATGGACCTCTTGAAGACCCAGGTTCACTTCTTCCTTTCCTCAAAAAGACCCTTCAAACAGCATCCCCAAAGATGACAGGCATATTTTTCAGTTTTTCACTGTTTTCTGGTGGAATGGCAAATCTGGAAACGTTCTGATTAGAGGAATGGTTTTTAATTATTATGATTTGCGATTTTTTCCAGAGTCCCGCAGCACAGGGCTACTATCTAATATTGAGCAATGTTGTGAGGTGATTGGAAATAAGTGAGGGAAATGAGAAGGAGGAGAGGAAGGTTGGGAATCGACTGGATATTCCATTGATAAAGCCATTTTAAGCAACTTTTCGCTTCTGAAAGGTGAAGTTTTCAGAACGATACTGAGAGCTCCTTAGAGTAACATCATTATAACGGTCTTCTGCAAATTGTTGAGAGAAGGGGCATCTATCCCTGTCCAGTTCTCGAGCCACGGAAGTTGCTACCCTTCCGATTCCACGTGTCCCAATTTCTTTCATAAAGAGTTGAGGGTTAAATTGTTTTCGATATTCAGATTTCGCCTTCTTTATTGTGAAATACCTTTTGTCATGTGTTCTGTCCAGAATATGCGGGTAAATACAATTTGCATATATTTTAAAATAGTCGTGTTAATTTAATCACCATAGAAGTCTTAACTTGAGTAGCAAAAAAAAACGATAGCGATACTAACAAAACTGCCGCTCGTCCAAAAGAAACCAAGAACATAAAATGCCCACTTTGTTATTTAAGACGTGGGAAGGTACTTGGGTTACGTTTCATCGCGAAAAGTTTAATTGAGTTATCATCTCGCTCTCTCTCTTAGTACAATTTTATATGGATTGGCTCTATGGCAGCGTTAGGGCGTGCAGTGAATGTTGTAGATTTTATAGATTTCCTAGGAACGTAGTAAACTTTACCAAACTTTTTTCCTAGTCAAACAATGCCAACATTAAAGTTTTGTTAAATCGCGAAAACCAGATAAAAAGCACTGCACAGTGCACAACACTGCTAGCATACAGGCTTCTTATTGCCCCACGCCTTCTATGTTCACGAGTTCTGCTAGGCCCTGGAGGCGGCTTTTTGTTGGGCTTCGACCAATGTAGATGGGAGTTTGTTAGTAGGTTTTTGTCTCTCTGTAAGAACAAAAAAAACACTGGGAAGGTGTGTAAAAATGTATGGAAAAACCGACACAAACGTTTCAAATTCGTTATCGCTGTGAGAATAACCACTTTGCACCTGTTAAACTAACACTATTTGACCAAAAATTGTCATAGACCACATCGCTTTAACACATTTGTTTACATAATTTCACACATTGGTAACAGAGGCAAAAAAATAAGAAAACCATTTGTTGGATTTCAAAGAGATAATTTGTTAGGTTCTTACCTTGTTTTTTATCCAGTTCCGACCTTATCCAACCATTTCACTATATTCGATTTCTGTATTCAAAAACACCGAGTTTAAAAACAAGTAACAGTAAAAAAAACAAAAGAGAGTTATGTGAAAAAACGTGTTCGTTCGTTGGTGTCTCGTTTGGTCGTTCGTTTTGTTGTTCTTCAAGTAATATTAAAAGAGTTTTTTATTTTTTTATTGTGGTGTTCATTAATAATACAATGTGTAAGAATAATCAAGAACTTAAACATCAACTTCATCGGTGAGTGAATTGGTTCTCTACTTTCTTCATACCAAAATCTCTCCACATTCATAATTATACATTTCCATCAAGTAGTAGTAGTTTGTCGTTTTGCAGTCCACTATTTTCCTAATTTCACCTGAAGATGAAAACACATTCGGTGTTTTAACGCAGCTTCGGATCCAATACCATGAAACATATAATTTACCTGTCAATTTTGACACAACACAACCTGCTTCAAGGCAACCCAAAGCGTTATAGAATTAAGGAATAAGCGGATGTGAAGCACGCACCAACTTGTCGGAAAACGTCGCTGCGCACACTTACACTCCGCGCACGGTTACCCCATGTGACTACTCATTTTTCGAACAAAAAAAAAACATTAAAATGAATACGTAATATATAGGTAAATACTGTAAACCTTCGTTCATTTGAAATCCATGGGACCTTAATAAAAGCGTTTAGACTTCACACAAGAAATACACACTAAAAAGTGAAAATCTGTATGTATCTATAGGTTATGCATTGTAAAACTCTAAATATACAAAGTAACAGTAAAGTAATAGAATCAATACTAAGCGTATACGTAAAGCTAAAAGTTAAAATTTTCCGAATTTTTGTAATTTTTTTAGTAAAAATTAAAATAATATGGCAGTATAAAATTGATTAAAGCTACATCAATCTATAATATCTAATCTATAATAATTTTTTTTTTTTTATATTTAGAAAAGATTTTTTTCTTCTGTAAGCGAGGCCCTGCTTTGCGATAACAAACCCGGGTTCCAATAAAAAGATTCGCTGATCTAGATAACAGTTGAGTTTTGCTAAACGCGTCTAAAAGGACATAGTGAGTTCATCGTGCAGCAGCGTGGTCGGAATTTAATTTCAGTCTTTTTTGCGTATGAGCACCAATTACCGTTTCGAATTTGTCATGTCTACCGTGTATTGTTTAACAGAAGCGTAGGATTTACGACAATAATATAATAGATCGTGGCGGTTATTATAATACCTATATATTTTAACAAATTCGTAATATCATAAAATATTAAATAATCAAACCCACCTCACCGGGGAAATGTGCTGAGGCGTATTAAAAATAAAAATTACGACTTTTTTTATAGCAGCTTTAATTCGTTTACTGTGAGATCGTTAAACTCTGCTTTAATGTGATTTTTGTTTGAAACTAATTCTCTCTTTCCTGCGGTTTGGCGGAAGGACGTTGAATGGCTTTGTTGTTAAACATTTGTAGTTTCTCTGACGGAAATTTGACAAGCTGAATTAATAGATGATAAATATAAGTATTTAATTATTAACAATTATTTTTTGACGTGTTTTGTTGATAAGTTAAGTTATGTTAATTGAAGTAGTCCGCTCCAGGCGGTGATTTTTTTTAACAATGCATGGATTATAATATTTATCTGCGAATTCCACAGAACAAAATATTTACACTCTAAACATGTAATCTGTTGAATATGTTTGTTTAATTTAGTTATTTTCAGAGGGGAAACCTGCCAAAAACGAGTGGTTAACAGTGATTACATTTTGTTTAAAAGTTATGCTTATTGTATATAATCCTCGTGTATCCACGTGGAAAATAGCGAAGTAAATACCTACACAATAAACTATTTTATTAGACGTAGAAAAAATGTTGATGTTTTGATTTTGACCAAGGATGCCAAAAATTTAACCTGCTCCAGGCGCCGTTTGGTGCAGGGCCAGTCCTACGGCCACGTACCTACATAGTCTTTTTACGTACCCAATAGCAAGTAAAAACATGAATTCTTAACATAATAAGTACTCAACAGTTCTATTTTACCTATTTCATATCGACCCAATAAACAGGACGCCTTAAATCTTTTCACTGTAGCGCAAATATTAAACAATTCGAAATCAATAAATTATCCAAATCAATAAGGTTTTGCGTAACACTAGCAATACAAATGAATGCACTCTGTCACGATTAATAAGTTGTCAAAGAAGCAAGGCTAGCAGAATACAGTTAGTATAGAGTCTGATGCTTCTGGCAGTGAGCAGTGAGGCATGGAATTGCCAGATGAAAGACAAAAAACAGACCAGTTGCAGTGGAAATTAGATATTTGTGGTAAAATCATGTTTGATCAAATTACGAATGACAAGAAACGAAATACTCTAGAAATTAGAAGTAATCGGTTTAATTTTAAGTTATTATGTATTTTTGTTTCCTTGCACTATTAATGACTCCATCATGCCATCATCGCTAACCAACAAACACAACACATGCTGAAATTATCATCAGTTTCCTGTTCAACTTCAAACACGCGCCCACTTGACAGTTGAGCGACTCCGCCCCTTCCCGGCCCCCCCGCGGCGCGCCCCGCCCCTAGCAACGAGCGGCCAATCGCAGGCCCACCTCTTCCGCAGGGGGAGGGGAACTGCATTTTAAGCCACGCCCTGTTTAGATTTTCAGATTCTCTAGATTTTACGGTTCGTGGAATAAATTATTATGGCTGTTTTTGCGCGGTGTTTTTTTTTGTTCGCGTTCATTATTAAATAAATCTTTTTTTCAATATCCCGTTGGGTTTGGTTGTATTAATGCTGTGGCGGTGAGTTATGACCGCATCTGCGTTACGTCTCGATACTTTAGTGGTCTTCCTACGAGATTGTACTATAATTTATTATTTTCGCATCAGAATGGCGTAACTGGACTCTGATAGATTATAGCTGTATCCTGACGGCTTCATTAAAAAAATAGTCATAACTATTACCGCACCTGTAAATACCATCGAAATTTATTCAGCATTCTGGTCAAGGTCACCCAACAAACAAAAACATTATGTCGACATGTGCTATGAATGGATGTATAAATATCCTAGCCCTAGTCCTAGCCACGCCCAGGTCTGCCGAGTCTGGCAACAATCCTCAAAAACTGACTACACTGCCTTGGATAGGTACCACTCTATGTACTCTAAGTATGCACCTGTTTCGGGCTGCAGAGTAAAGGTTAACGCGATGAGAACTTTCAAGGAAGAAAGCGGTTCGGGGGCGCACTAGTACTTACCTCAGAGTAACAATATAAAGAGACCGTACTAATTTGTGACAAATCGTTGACAAACTCGCAAAATATAGCTCTCTCTTTATGCTCGGTTCTATACGCATATGAGAAAAAGAGACAAACAATTGTTGAAACCAATACACGATTTGGGGCGGGCTAAATACCATGTCCGCGATATTTGATCTGTACGAACTTCATTCACGTTTGGAGTGTCAGGCGAACGGACTGTCAAAAGTGCGTAAATAGTTAAAAACTTGAGTTATTTTTTGTCCGATATCTAGCAAAACATCATGGCCATATGTGCTATACTTGGTTGCTTCAATCGAAGTACAAAAGGACCAAAAACAAACAGTTTTCACACGTATGTACCATAAAAATCGTCTTTTTAGTTAGATCTCAAATATTTAACATTCTAACCTACAAAACAACTAGTAACTTACACCAATATGTAATTAATCTTTGGACTATTCGTTCCAATATAATAAACTTCCGTTTGAAATGAGTTTTAGTGGATTCGTAATATTTTTAACTTAGAGATATTTACTAGCTGTCACATAAGAAACCATTACAAGGGGGAATACCCATATTGTACGGCTTCTGAAAGTATCCCGGTCTCTTTCTTTCTCATGATACTAACGCTAAATTGTTGGCAAACAGATAAAGACAGAATAGTGTTTATCTCTTAGTTATATTTATAATTTCGGTTACGTCCCCAGATTCAGGGCTATGCCAAAATTGGAATATTATTATTTATTTAATTATTTTTAGATTTCCAAAGGATGAAAAAAGACGAGAAAAAATCTAATTTCTTTTTTCTTTGATTTAACAAATATGTTAATATGAATTCATACGTTTCATCTGGATTTTTATACCCTTAGCTTCTAGTTAATTGTTTTTTTTTTTAAATCTATTGATGTGCACATGCACTATTGTACCCATTTCTGAATCTGTTCTCTGATGATTTATGATAACGATATGCATCTAGATAGTTTTAATTTTGTATACATATTATATATTATTTTCTCCTTGTTAGTTAGAATTATTAGCTTAATTAATTAAGTATGAAGCGCACTTGACGTGAAATATCACAAAACTGTGCTATATAAGTTCACTGTTATTATTATCTGCATTCGAAATTTCCTTACAAAATAACGCGGGACGGAAAACATCCCTACAATACTTAAAAAGCGGTGTCATGTTTTGTGAATTTTTTTTGTGTCTCTTTCTCTCATGGTGTACGACGTAAAAACGCAGAGAAAGTGATTTATCGCAAATTTATATAGGTAAAAAAAAATTGATCTCTCTCCATATATTCTTACTCCAAGGTTAAGAAAATGATTTAACATCTGTTATCACCGTACATTTTTTTTATTTTTACTTTTGTTTGTAAACTATTTTGTTGATGGAGACTGAAGTTCATTTTATAATATGTATTATAAAATGTTCTGTACTAATAATTTAATTCGTTTATATTTTATCTATAAATAAGATTTTAATAATCTTATTGATTAATGTATATTTGAATAAACAAAAAATATACAACATTCATTCTTTTTAATGATTTACAACTACCTACTCACAACAAAATACCTAATTTACTTAATTTGTGACAACCCTGTTAGTGATTTTACTCCGAGTTTAGGCCACACCCTTTGGTCATTGCTTGGTCAAAAAGTGCGGACAAAATTTCGCAAAGTTAGGTCTCTAGATATTGTTACTCTAAGGTACTTACTTACTAAACAGGGCGCTAGATGTCGTGGAACCGGCCCTGCTTGCCTAATGTGTTATGCTCTTAGAGTATACTAGAGATAGCCCAAGCCAAGGCAGTGAAGTCAGTTTTGGACTTGTTTTTGATGATTTTAACACGACTCGGCGCAAATGGGCGTGGCTAAGACTAAGGCTACGGTATTTATACATCCATTCATATCACATATCGACATAATGTTTTTGTGTATTCGTATAGCCACTTTTTCACAGTATTTTATCAACAAAAATATAGCATCTAACCTAAAAAACCGTTGTGTCAAGTTTAGTGGTAAAATAAAAAATGTGGGCGGAGTCCCGCCGTTAACCAGCGAAGATATCCAGCTTAAGATCATTGCGACAGTATATAGAAGCTGTCCAAGAAATTTGTTGTCTCTTTCTCTCTCATGGTGTACGATGCAAAAACTCGGAAAAAGTGATTTATTACAATTTCGGATGGGTTGGGTAAAACAAATTAGCTATCCCTCCATATATTGTTACTTCAAGGTTATGCTCGAATAAATGCGATAGAATTGATTTTTGCTATATACAGGAGGGATAGCTTTGCGAAACAGTGTAGTCAGGATTATTGATTTTTTACTCACTCGGGCGTAGCTAGGGTTTTCATAGACACACCTTTTTTACATCCATTCACAGCACATATATCGACATAACGTTTTGTTTATTTTTATTACTACTTTTTCACAGTATTGTTGTAAACAAAAATGTAGCATATTACCTAAAGAACCGTTGAGTTCTGTCGTGTTATGTCGCATAGCAAAACGTAGTTGGCGGAGTCGCCGGAGACGGAGACCATGCTTGCATACCTAAAAGAGTGCTATATTGTGTGAGAACTTGTCTTATCTCTTTCTCTCACACGGTTTACGACGTAAAAACCCGGATAAAGTGATTTACCGCAAGTTTGTATAGGTTGGGTAAAATATTTAGCTATGCTTCCTTATATCGTTACTCCAAGGTTTCAAATAATAATAAAAAAAACTGAAAACTTAGCTTTGAATGCAGGTGAAGAAATATGAATTCGATTCATTGGTAATTTAGCACTAATTTTACAACAACATTTTAGATTGTTCAACATAACTAACTCGTAATCAAACAACTGAATGTCCATAGAGTTTAACTTCCGCTGTAGATACCTTTATCACGGATGAATCAACTGGGCCTGAGATAGTTTCAAATTGACTCCAACCTTAGAGTATATAGAGTGGTATCTATCCAAGGCAGTGTAGTCAGTTTTTGATGATTTTTACCGGACTCTCTTTTAAGACCAAGGCTAGGGTATTTATACATCCATTCATAGCACATATCGACATAATGTTTTTGTTTATTCGTATAACCACTTTTTCACAGTATTAATATTAACAAAAATATAGTATATAATCTAAAAAACTGTTTAGTTGTGTCAAGTTTAGTGGCATAATAAAAAAAAATGTGGGCGGAGTCCCGCGGTGATCCAGGAACCCAAGATGATGGGGACGGTACATAGAAGCGGTGTATTATATTTTTTGTCTCTTTCTCTCTCATGGTGTACGACGTAAAAACCCGGAGAAAGTGATTTATCCCAAGTTTGTATAGGTTGGGTGAAAATAATTAGCTCTCTCTCCATACATTGTTACTCCAAGACTCCAACGCAAACGAGTTTTAATTTGAAAATATTGTAAAACCCGCTGCGCTGAATCGGATTCTGCTTCTTTTTTTCTGTTTGATGAAGAACATTCGCCCATTCATGAACTCCATTAATGGAGGACTGAACGCTGTTGGCGCAAATAAAAAAAAAATGTCCAAAGAAGCGAAGCTAGCAGTCCGCAATGGAGTGCTTATACCAACTGTCAGTGAGGCATGGAACTGACAGAGGAAGGATGAAAGTACACTGAATGCTGTAGCAATGAGATCCCTGAGGCGTGTGTGCGATAAAACCATGTATAGAATGGTAGATACTCCCAAGTATCGCCCTGGTGAAAGACCACCATACAGAATCGAAACGTTGCTTGAAATGGCTTTAGCCGTGTTTGGTGACCAGATCTGAATAGCCAGGTACTTCTCAACCTTCCTCTTCCCAATCTCCTTCCCCTCTCCACTACCTTTAGCCTCACAACATACCCTATTTGGGGATGCCATAGTCTCACTGGCTCTAGACGGTTGGGACCAGTTGAGACTCTTGTGCGGTATTCAAATAAAAAAAAAACATGAATGACCGTGTTAAAAATGTGGATATCCGGAAAGAATTCAAGGCTGATGTAAGCGTTATGAATAGGATTAAGAAAGGGACGCTTAGATGTAGTGTGAGAAGAATATATGACACGAAAGATAATGGTAGAAAAAGTCGGGGACGCCCAAGGAAGGCATGGCACGATCAAGTGAACCAAATACTTGAGTCGGGCCATGTCAAAAGTCAGTATGACAGAAGAGTATGAATGAAGCAAGGAGTGTGTGCCAAGACAGAGTTGTGTGCCGGTCCATCCTCTCTGCCTACCCCGGCTGGGAAACGGCGTGATGGTTAGTTTGCTGAAGCATTAAACAAATAGATGCCAAATGCAAGCCAAAGTCTAAACCTTAGAGCAAAAATATACAATAGGTAACGCTGTAGATCGATCTGTAGTCAGTGTTTACTAGGTTTTACTGACTTGGTTGGACCTGGCCGTGGCTAAGTCTAGGGTTACGGTATTTATACATCCATTCATAGCACACGTCGACAAAATGTTTTTGTTTATTCGTAAAACCACTTTTTCAAAGTATTCTTATAAAAATAAATATACCATATAACCTATAAAACCGTTGAGTTATGTTCAGTTTAGTTGCACAGCAAAGCGTGTGGGCGGAGTCCCGAGAGACGCACGAGTCAAATAACATGGTTACAATACTTTGAAGCGGTGTGAAATTTCGCCGAAATTTTGTTGTCTCTTTCTCTCACGGTATACGACGTAAAAACCTGGAGAAAGTAATCTATCGCAAATTTGTTTAGGTTGGGTAAAACAAATTAGCTCTCTCTCCATAGATATTCTTACTCCGAGGTCTAAACATAACTACGGATAGCGGTAAATTGATCTTCGGACTTGCGTTTGGTACTTGTTTGGCTATGTCTACCTTACAGATTGTGGCCGCTGAGAGCTCCGTCGTTACCTCTCTTTCTGTCGCATGGCACGTTTACGGTATGCCTGCATTCGCAAATTATTTTGACGCCGGCGTTTTTATTTTGCTGCTGGCCAATAGCAGCACTTGTGACAACAATGGCAACCCTTTTATTGGCTGTCATTGGCTGCTGGTTCGCACTTGTCAGCGCTTATCTGAGCAATAAAAAAGTCCAGGTGTTGAAGGCGGACTGCGCTGTCTGCTATGGCGCCTAGACTTTCGGAACAGTTATTGTATTGTACCTATGACAAAGACACGTGGGTACATATTATATGAAATCTCCAATTCTGCTTTATCTTGGTGAAATATAGGGCGCTCGCCTCGCAGTTCCTCGGGTAGCGCTCGCAGGGCCGGTTCCACGACATTCGCGAAGTATTTACAGGCTCGTTCCATTTCATGAATACATACGATAATAAACTGTAAAATAGCTCTTTTCAAAGTTTATTTTCGTATAACACAAAATTGCCAGAATAGCTTACGGTGGTGATGTTAATATTTGTCACTATCAGGAACTACTTTTGGAACCAGTAGCTATAGAAAAAATATCCCTTTTTTTCTATACATTTTCGATATTCGTTGAATGCATCTCCTTCCCCGCCCCACCCCACTACCTTCAGTCTCACAACATGCCCCAATTGGGAATGCCATAGTCTCACTGGCTCTAGACGGTTGAGAGTTGAGATTCTTGTATATAAAAAAACTATCCTTCTTTTCAGCACAAATGGCTGTTGAATCCTGCATCGGAGGAGGTCTTCAACTGGTCCGAGACCTGAGCTCCGGAGGTCTCCAGTTGGTCCGAGACCCCAGGCTCTTCCATCCAGTTGATGCGCGATCCAAACTCAAACGGGCTGCAATTGATGCGAGACCCCAACTCAAACAGCCTTCAGCTGATGCGAGACCCGAACTCAAACAGCCTTCAATTGATGCGCGACCCGAACTCAAATGGCCTCCAGTTGATGCGCGACCCAAACTCAAACAGTCTTCAGTTGATGAGAGATCCAAATTCTTCTGGGATCCAGTTGCTCAGGGACCCGGCCAGCGGAGCCCTGCTGCTGTTTCCCCCCGCCTACCTGCAGCCCCAGGCCCCCGTGCCGCCCCCTGCGCCCATGCAGCCGCAACACATGCATGACATGTGGCAAGGTAAATACTTATTTAATGAATTGAATCATCTATGAAGTTGAAGGGGTGGGCTGAAACCTACTTACGGTTCCTTTCTTTCCAGAACAATTCCAGCAAGCGGTGGTGTGGGGCGGGTATAGCGGGGTCGGGACCTCAGTCCTGCTGCCCCCAATGCCCCCGCCCTTGCCGCCCCTGCAGCTGCTGGGCGCCGAGCTGCTCACCGCCTCCACAACCCTGCACCACCACACCACCCACCAGACACACCACAGCACCCGCCTGGTGGCCCTGTCTGCGGAGCCCAAACCCAGGCCTTCCCAACCCCCCCCTCCGCAACACTCCCAACACACCCAACACTCCCAACACTCCCAACACCCCCAACACTCCCAACACTCCCAACACCCCCAACACCCCCAACACCCCCGGGACCAGGGCTTCCTCCTCTACCAGCTGGACTGCAGGGACCGCCCCAACTCCCCGGGTACCCCTCCTCCGCCCATCCCACCAGATGTTCAAGACGCCTCCAACCAAACTGACACTCCGACTCCTAGCGAAGAAGAAGAGCTCAACTCGAATCATGCTGCGGAATGCGCGTCTGAAGATGTCAAACACATCATCATTCCGCGATCCATGCAACACCACGATCAAAACATGGACAGCATAAGAATCACAACCGGAGATAGCAACATAAGAATTACTACCGGAGATAATAATATCCAAATCACCCCGATGCTGTTCTCCGATTCTGCAGTGCAAACCAAGAGAGAGCCCAAGACGCCGGGAATTGAACATTTTATTTCTCTCCCAGAGCCGGTAGTTGAGGTTCCCGCTGCTGCTGAAGCTAATGTGGACTATGGTGATAATGGCTCACAATGCCATCCAACTTTTCAAGAGGAGTCTTCTTCTGCCAGTGCTGAAGAGACTGAAGAAGTTGGAGAGTTCAATGGTCCTCCGCCAGTTGTTGCAGAGCCCGAACCTCAGGCCACACAGTCGGATTCCAATTTGATTGTAGCGATAGATGTTACGGCAGACCCCATTAGTAATGAGTTGCAAATATCTGTATCTGAAAATTACCAAAAACCAGATTCTCCTCAAATCAAGGTTGTTGAAGTAATACAATTGCAAAAACCAAGTATTCAAGTCGATTTGAGTGGTTTGGAACTGCTTTCGAATAGCATAGAGCAGTTTGAAACAAGGGCCAAAAATATGGAGTCTTCTCCATCCAAGATTCAACCACTTCTCCACATGCCCAGTCTTATAGACCATGTCACTCCCACATCCACGCTGAGTGTCGATGTCAAAAACTCCCTCCATCCTCCACCAGTCATCATTATCAAAACTTCCCCCAAATCTCCAAAAGCTGTCACAGAAATGGACAACTCTCATTTCAACTTCCCTCCCACTAAATCTTTCCAATCCAATATCTGCGATGACAATAATTCCCTGGGCGGCCTGGGCCTGCTGTGTGCGCTGGCTGAACAGAGGTTTATGGAGGAAGAGGAAGAGAGAAGGAGTGAACATGGGTCAGCTTCTGTCGCTAGTACAAATGAAGAAAATACTCAGGAAGCAATGATTCTTCCAAATATCAAAATTGAAAAACAAGACAAATTCTACACGGGCAACTTTGTGAAAGCAAAAGATGAATTTTCAAAAAATAAGCAAGAAAGTGGTCAACCAAAATCTAATCAGTTTCGGAAAACATCATCGGATCAAAGGCGAACTTCTTTGGAGCAAAGTTTTAAGAAAGAGTTTGAGACTGCAAAACAGAAATATTGTGACAAGGAAGAGAAAGAACGATTTAATAATTATGAAAATTATAAAGATATACTCTCAGCAATGCGAACATCAGCGGAAAGAAAATCCTTTGATAAACAGAAAAAAGACTCAAATCATGACAACAGGATATTGGATAAACCGAGGATATCAGAAAGACCAAAAACTTGTTCAACATCTACCATGGACACTTCTGATTTAATTGAATCTTTGGATAAAAGTTATATGAAGTTTGGGAAATGTGATTGCAAAGATCCTGAGAATCATACGTGCAAAGAACGTGCCAAGTGGCTCAGCTCAATGAATGACATGGAGCGTGATATGATTGTGCGACTAGCCGATTTAAAGAAGCAGTATAAGGAGAAGCAAAGAGAGTTGAGCAAATTAAGTCCCATCAAGAAGAGTCCAGAAGATCCCTTTAAGAGGGGCCCAGGGAGGCCGAGGAAGAAGTCTGCTACTTCTGACAGAGCCAGCTCTCCGAACTCTGAAGTACCCCATTCCTTGGGCTTCAGACTGAAGCCCGCAACTGGTATCTTCACATCCTCGTTCAGTTCTTACTCTCTTAGTGAAACCTCTCCCAAGGCAGCAGAGAGAATTCCTACCTTGGTGAAACTGTCAGAAGACGAGAACAGTAATATCTCAATGATAGTCGGGAGAACCACAGAAGTGTTTCTCCTATAGCCGATAGTAATAGTAGTCAATCTTCTATCACCAATTTAAGTTCGTCGAAAAAGCGAAAAGTTGGAAGACCCAAAAAACTACTATCTACTCCGGGATCTCGTGTAGCCACTGAGACAATAGTTGCTAAAAAGCCAAAGTCTAAAAGCAGTCTTGTGGGCTACCTCCTGGCGGCCAAGAGCAGACTCAACCTGCCCACTAGCAAAGGAGGAATTATTTATTCCAAAACAAATCCACCCCGACCTTGTGAAGACGATAATTCCAGCAACAAAATCACCACCAAGAATTATAAAGGTTTAAAGTTGAAAACAAATCTAAAGCCTTCAGAAAATAATTGTTACTCGAGTCCGGCTAGTTCTATCTCGGAATACAAATATCCAGTTGGGTACGATGTTAAACAAAAATACGCCTCCCTGCTGAGTAGCGACACTAACACTGGAAGTAAAATGAGGCCAAAGCTGAAAGCTGAACCAAAACTGAAAGAATACTCCGAAGAAGATGACGTGAATAACGATTGGTGCGGCTCTCAATCTAACCTCACCGACGTCAAATCCCAGAGTTCGTCCATGGAAAGTTTGCAAGAAGTGCATCTAAAGAATAAACAAAAAACAGATCAGCTGGCTCTCAAGCACAAGAAAACTGTTGTTCCTAAGTCAGCAGGTGTCAAGAAGAAAAGGGACTTGAAGGCCTTGTATGAGTCCAGTGATAGCGAGGTTGAGAAAACTCCCAAGAAGAGGAGAATGAGCAAACACGTTGAACCCAAAACTCCTCCTGCAAGCAAAGCCACCACTGCAATTAAACATACAAAACCTGAGAAGAGTGTCAAAAAGAAGATGGACTTTAAAGATGACTATGATGCAAGCAACAGTGAGAACGAAGAACAAACCAAGGAGAAGAAAGTTACTGCTGAAGTTGTTGTGGCCAAAGTAGAAACTGCGGATGTCCTGGTGAAGACAGTTGACAGAGGACGTTGCACTCTGGCCTTGGATGATTTAGGAGGAGATGTCAGAGTGTTGACTGCCATGGGAGGATTATTCTACGCAGGAAGTCTGAGGGCCGTGAGAGCCCCGGATGTATACGCAGTGACGCTGGATGGAGAGCGAGGGAATCGACCACACATTCTGTCTAGAGAAGAGGCCCTTCGCGATGCTGTAAGTTACTTGTTAATGCTTTTATTTAGTTTATTACTTAAGTTGTTTGAAATAAAAGCATACACTATTGACGCTTAATTATTTTTCACCAGATCTTGGAAGTCCTACCAGCATGCACGTCAGAGCTATTTCCTGGCGCCAGACTGTGCGCCTACTGGTCCCAGCAGTACCGCTGCCTGTACCCGGGCACAGTGGCCGAGCCCTCAACCCCGGACCCCCTCACTGACCACAAGTTTGTGTCTGTGGAGTTTGATGACGGAGACTCGGGAAGGATAGCTCTTGAAGATATCAGACTACTGCAGCCAGATTATCCCATTGTTGGTGAGTTGAAGTGTTCGAAATTGAACATTTTTATTATGTGACTACAAATGTTACAAAAGTTCACATGAATGTATTGCTTCCTTTCAGAATATGATTTGAACCCACTGCTGACATTGAGCAAGAGACGGCGCCAAACCAGCGTCAACAGTGCAGAGGATAAAAAGGGAAATACTTCCATTAGCTCCACAACCTCTTCAGAACTAAACAACTCCATTCACTCGCTACCCAAAATTGGAACTGGGCTAGATACATTTGTATCCACCTCGGAGCAATCACAACTCGAGGCTGAGTTCAGTCACAGAGAAAGGAAGAGACTAAAGAAACACAAAAAGGAAAAGCTGAAGAAAATGCTCTCTAGAAGTGGCGACGAGAACTCCAATGTCGAAGATTTCATCAGGAAAAAGAAAAAGAAGCACAAGTGTTGCGACGACCACTGCAAACACAGGAAACATCACAAAAAACACCACAGGAAGCATAAGAGGCATCACCACTCCAGTTCCAAAGAACATTCCGGTTCTTCCAGCGAGGATCCAACCCGGAGTGCCATGCTTGCAACTGCATTCGACAAGTCACCGTTTTTTGCAATCAAAGATGTTAGCGTTGATCTGTCCAGTTCTATGGATGTCAATGTTTCATCTAAGACTCCTGCCGAAGAAGTTACTCCCAAGGCAGGAAGTAATAAAAATGCCATAAAGAAGAAACCTACCAAGGTGTTGAAAAGACCTCTCCTAAATAAATCAGTGAAAATCAACAAAGGCAAAAAGATAACTGTGACAGATGTTGTGGAGCAAAATGGGTGTCTAGAGTTTGTGACTAACACTGAAGCGGTGGACGTAGACAACCCCGGAGGGCCCCTTGTGAAGAAAATCAAGATTACCAACACTAACAGCAAGAAAACCACCAAGGACAAAGACAATTATGAAACTGAGGAGGATTATGAAAGTGACTCCACATTTAATGAAATGACCGAATCGGACACAAAGAAAGACCTAAAGGTATGAAACCAGTAAATTTTATACAAAGAATACTAAAATGGCTTTAAAGCCCACACATCGTATCTCCACTTTTTGTCAAAAATGAGTTATGAACTGGACTCCACCAAGGAGAACATATTGCAATGAAATAAAATATTCAAAGAGATGGTTATGTCCATAATGGTTTATGGAGATACAATATTTTGAGTTTAAACCATCGATATTAAATTTCAGTCATTCGTTTTCCAGTTACCTTATTTTAGTATGAATAAATTTCAATATAACCTTTAAACTTCCAGAAAGCCAAGAAGCGGTCAAGTTCCAGCACTTCAGAGTGCGGGGGCTCCAAGATGGCGGCGTTCCTGCCTGTGGGAGCCCAGCTGTGGGGCTGGCGGGGGGCGGGGCACCGCAGGCCCCAGGCTCGGGGCCGGGCGCGCAAGTGCTTCTACAGAGCCATTCAGAGGGGGGCCGAAGTTATTAATGTGAGTGCTTTATGACATTTCAATAGTTTTTATTTTGATTTAAAATCTAACGAATAGCTTCTTTGATAGGTGCATTTAAAAAATACAAAAAAATAATTTTCCATGCAATTATCTCGCTTACAAAGCATTAAATAATAATATAACATGTTCCTATATTTAATTATTTTAGAATAGGTTGTAGAATCATTTCCTTTCACTGAGTGTTTAACGGAGGCGATTATTTGAAGTGCCCTCCTGTTTTGTCAGATTGTACCTACCCAAAATTTTTGTTACATTTTGAATTCTCAATATTTATTGTATTTCCAGGTGGGAGACTCGGCGGTGTTCCTGTCGACAGGGCGCCCGGACCGGCCCTACATCGGGCAGGTGGAGTCCCTGTGGGAGGGCTGGCAGGGGGGCATGGCCGTCAAGGTGCGCTGGTACTACCACCCTGAGGAGACCCTGGGCTGCCCTGGGACGCTCGCCTCTTCGGTTAGTACATTGACCTTGCTAGTAGTGTACACTGAACTATTTAATTAGTATACTGACCTCACTACACCTATGAAATTAGCACATTGACCCAACTAGAACAGTGAATTATCTTCTTTTTTTTAATACAGAGTGAAAAAATCTCCACAGTGACATAATTTCTTTTTTAATATTATTTAATATTTTGAGTACAGTTACTCTGTGTAATATAACCTAATTTATAAAAACCTAATGTAATGTTTTGCTAATAGTTTTGAGACACATAATATCTGTGTGTGAAAGGAAGAACGGAAAGTTAAGTATGCAGAATAGTTCCTTAGATACATATCTGGCAAAGAAAAATTAAATGAGTCAGAATATAAAATAATGTGCGATTATTTTTTTAATAAGGGCCTTTTTAAAAACTGTTGAAATACAAGAGTCAATCTTTCCAATTTTCCACTATTTAGGTAACTTTCTAATGGCAGAATTTTTATTTTAAAAAAAAATCTTTTGATTATGTATTCATTTTCTGACGATTGCACTGTTTATTTTACAGGGAGGACTGTTTGAATCGCCACACACAGATGAGAATGATGTGCAGACAATCTCTCACCGCTGCGAAGTATTGTCCCTCGCCCAGTACAAGATTCGTGTCTCTTCCCAGCCACAGAAGTGTGACAGCAACGACACGTATTACCTGGCCGGCCACTACGATCCCACGCAGCAAACCTTACGCATGGAGTCAGACATACCCTTTGCAGAGGAATGAACAGCGGATACCTCTTCACACATTATGTGCTCCTGGTACTGTGAGAAATAATTGAATTGCAATTTTAATGGAATTTAATGGATTGAATTGAAGATTGAAAAGTTTTCCTGTCTCGAATACAATAAAAATATATTGTTAGTGAATATTAATACATTTCTGTGGCTGAAATTCTAATTCAGGAATATTCTCCATCAAAATGATTCAAGATAAGTTTGTTTAAGATTTTTTTTAGATATGTAAAATTTTATCTCAAGCAGAAAATTGCTTTGTAGTTGTGTGTTTGATGTTGTCACCTCTACCAAATTCTACCACTTTTCATAAAAATTGAAAATCGTAGTAATAAAGGACAGAAGTTTTTAATAATAAGTAATATTACAATATATGTTTAAGAATCTATCAACATGTGTAGCACCCAAAATGCCTAAATAAATATGTATATTGTAAAGTCTATGACATTCTTCAAACTGGCTTGATGGGTTTAGGATCTTATGGTTCCATGATAAAACGGAACAATCTGGTTCTGGTTACCAGATCCTAAATGTTCTGCAGTAGATCTCTACGCATTGTATTACAGATAATTACAAATTATGGATACCTTAGATTTACAACCATGGAATGCAAATTTCCAACAGATAAATTAACTTTTTAAATTATACGAAAAAAAATAAAACAAAGATGCAAATGTACAAAAATTATAGTTGTGATTCCCCTAATTGTAATATGTACAAATAAAGTGAACCATCAGTAGCTTTGACCTGTAAATGTATTAAATAATACTGTATTTTTAATTTTTATTGAAGAACTTTAATTATTGTGGGATGTTTTCACTTCCAAGTATTATGCTCTTTGGCTTAAAGATACACTTTAGTTTGTCCTATGATTTGCATTAGAAGCTTTTATTTTATACGGTAATAATTTATTATGAGCACAGAAAGATTTGTTTTTTTAAGGCAACAAAAATAATTCACATTTAAACATTTTTTTTCTGAATCACTTTAAATATTTGATCAAATAAATGACAAAAATCTAAAGAAAAATGCCTTTTCGAGAGTGAGCAGTATTTTTGGACGAATAAATCTGTTGTTTTATTTGGTAAGAGTTTGCTGTGAACAATCACAATCACCGACAACCAAGAGATTCATATGACTAAGTGAAACACATATACATAATAACTTTCCACATATAATTAACTTAATTAGCACTATGTACTTTGAAAATATGTTGATGTTTAAAGAATAATACAAATTCGTGTTTCGTACTTAAGGTATTGTGAAGATTGAAGAATGGACTTATATTTTTGTATGGATTTACAGAAGTTTGGATATGTATGGAGAAAAGGACTGGATATGGACTGTCTTTTTTTACAAATTTTGTATCAGTGTTGGCGCACATTTTTATCTAAAACTTGTGCAATGAATGAATACAGGGATTATATGAGATTGAGAAAACGTAGAGGATTAATACAAGTAGATGGTATTGGGTAGGGAAAGACAGCCCGGGGGGTGAGCAACTCTGTTCTAAGGAAACTGCATTTGCAAGTCTAGGATGCGCTATTCAATACACGTATTCACATTTCACATTGTGTTTATGTGTTGTCATAAGAATAACGGTTTTCTTATGGGAATTCTTGTATGCTTACTTATTTTAATGCTATTTCCATATAAAGACGCCTTCGCTTTTTATAGAAACTGTCCAAATAATGGATGTACTAAAGTAAAAATGAGCCAATTATTATTTTATTTTGACACGGAAGTTGAAAGATTTATCTTAAAAGCTTAATTACTTAATAATTCAAGTTTGTTTGGGACATCATTTCTGATTTGCACTATGAAGAAGTTTTGAGTATTTTTATGTTAAGATTTCAGTCGAAGTCACTTTCATTGTAAAGTTAATTTAATTGTTAATTTTTGTATTTAATTTTCTGTGATCCTTGTTATGTAGAAAATTTAAAGGATATTAATTTGATGTTACATTAATTTTCTATTTTTGCTTAGTAAGATTAGTATTACAATGGACATATGCTTTTCGAGAAGTAAAGATGGCTATTATTTGGCAGTTGTGTGCTTTTGAAGTTTTAGAGTTGGGCCAAATCTGTGTCCGATTATAATACAAACAAATATTTATAAAACATAGTAATTTGAAAAAAAAAGAATTTTAAAAATATCAGGGTTTTTTCAAAGTTTTTATTAGTCAAGAGTTCTGGTCATGAACAAAAAAAAAACAAAATTTATTTAGAGGACAGAAGTATATTATTAGTACTAAAACATTTATATTTTGCTTGAAAGCAAATCTTCAAAAAAATTATAATCATTAGAAGTTTTTGGATCTTTTTGTAAAATTGATCAATCAATGTATACTACCTATACATAACTACACACATTATCGTTTAGGTTTAGTTTTAGTTTGAACATAATATTATCTGCGAAATGCATCAGCGAAAAGAGCTCTGCCAGTTAGAGATGGTTCCGTTTACTAATATTATCTCACGAATGGTGCTAGGATTTTATCTGTATTAAATAATACTTAATATTTCCAGGGTTTTTTTATTATAACATTTTATACATACTTTGATATTTTTACGCTGTTAACAATTCAGTTCTGTTTGACTCATTGCAATACACAATTAACAACACAACTGCATTGGGACCATTCTGTTGTTTCGTAACTCTATCAATTAAAGTTTTTGCATATTTAAATAACACTGACCCATCTTTAGTTGACATCTAGAATACATTCCTTACACCTAAAGTCACTTTAAATAATTCATCATAGAGTTTTAACCCTTTTGCCATGTTTCCATTGTACATATATAGAATAACGGATATATGCCGCACTCTTCTTGACATACATACATTTTATACAAGCATCTCTGTATGCGCATGGCAGTGTATGAGTTAGTGAAAACCAAAACTTATTTTTGAAAAGCGCCATTGTCTACCAGATTGTATCTTCGGTTAACTTTGTGGATGAGGTTATGCTTCAAGTCTTTGCTATAAATTATGCATTATTGATTGCATACAAAGTGGACTCAATGTATGCAATCGAGAATTATTATTGCTTTTGATGCGGTAACATTGTCCAATCGCCGAATTCCAGTAATGTTAATTGAAAACCTGTTTTTCCATTGCTGTCAATAAAAATACTCACTAGGTTCTTGGGTAAGTATATTTTGAAGGTTTCGCTTTGAGATTGTTGGCAATCGTGATGTCACTCGAAGCAGTCATGACACAGATCATTTAGTTTTATATTCATTTGAACGCGTCCAGTGGCAATTTAAATAATTATTTATATGCATTTTTGTATTGGCACTTATAAATTTGTCAACCGAACGGCCACCCTCGATCTGATTAACACCTCTTGTGAATTAAGGATAGCATTTTATATTTATATAAAACTAATGGTAGCGCATTTGTGATTGCCGAGTGATGACCGTATATTTATCTATTGGAGTAGTTGAGATAAGTTATTTAGTTTAAGGATTATTGTATTATTTGCAATGTTTCAAATATGTATGTGTAATAATTATTACTAGTGGTAGGTTGCGATGTTGGGATTGAAAAAGGTATATTTTTCAAAGGAAACCGAGTTGATTTCCTAAAGAAGTTATCAGCAATGTACTATGCTTACCAAATTTACGTTACTCCTTTTTAATCTCAGCATTCTAAGTAAAACATCGCTGAATTATGATTTCTTAAGCTTTTTAAATGTAAGAGAAAGTTTTCCCATTACGAGTGTTTACAAATTCAAATTGTCTGAAGAAACTATTGTGTTTATGATGCAGTCAATTAGATTGGAGGAATAATATAAATGTATTGGCCAATGTGCGACGTGTACAGTCCTGTAAAATATATATCCCGATATTATAATCTTCTTAGGTGAGCCAATACAAAAATTAATATTATTTTTGTTAAGTAGCATAGAAAGCCATATAAAGTAGTTTATATTATAAACATATACATATATAAATAAATACGCTTAAATAAAATATTTTCTCTGGCAATATTGGCTGTTTTATTTATATTGCCTCATTCCTAGTACGTACTGACCGCAGGAAGATAAGTAGTAAGGAAAGAGGTGCGGGGAATGGAGTGGGCAAGTCATTCCCCGAGGTTTTGGAAATGAATATGACTATACAAATTCACGAAAACATGTTTATTGTACACATCATTACACAGTTATTATTATTAACTATAAATAATTTCCTGTGAGTGAGTACTAGTACTGTATCAAAATATATCTAGCTGTTAGAAATAACAGCTAGATGCCGCCAACGCCTAACGCTATTGACGAAAATTTGCGCTAACAGTTAGATATTATTATTAAAAATATTAGTACCTACATACGAATATTATTCGACGCAATAAAATCTCCATACTAGCTATTGTATTAGCGTTAGCGCCAAGTAAACAAAAAGGAGTAAGAGTTTATGCATGGTAAGCGACATTATGTGTGTCTTTTTATAGTTTCTTACTAGACGTTTTTGTGGAATATCCTATCCGAAACGCGCGATATGTAGCTCCAAGAGTCAAGCGAATAAAATAATGGCTAGGTAAAAAACGACGGCACCTAAAATGTAACTGTTATGCTAAATAATTCTCCGAATGTCACCAAAATATCTAACAGCTAGATATTTTATAACGACGCATCGCATTGTCATGTACCTATTATTTTAGTCTTTAAAAAAGGTGTAAAGAGTGTGTGCGTCGTGCACAATATGATACGTAGTTTGGAATAATCTTTTGGTTATACTTCTTCTTACTAGACATCTTTGTGGACTTTCCTATCCGAAACGGCCGATACGTAGCGCCTAGAATAAGTATTATATTGGTAGTCTACCGAAAAATAGTCAACGTCGGCGTTATTTTCAACGGTTATATTTAACAGTTAACAATCGCCAACGATAACGGTGTTGGCGTTTTTTCGAATTATAGTTAACGCCCAGTACTAGTGAGTGCGTATAAGTGTTGACATTTCATATTTTGAACTGGTTTTAATTGATGATCCCTACCTACCTAATAAAGTACCTACATATACTGTATTTTAGCAGACATTATTCTTTATTTGAAATGGGTGGATTAAAGCAACCAATGTTTTTTCTTGACAAGTCGAGTTACATCCTGTGATTTTTCACAGGTAACAACTAATTTAATTATATGTAATATCACATAGTATGGAAAACATAAGATTAAAGTTACTCTGATTATGGAGCATTTAAAGACCTTTCAGTTAAACTATATATTATATTATTTGTGAGATCAAAAGATCTCAAGAAAATACTGGAGGTCTTAAAAATATAACCCCTATTAAAAAATAAACACACACTCATTATATTTACACACTTATATTAATTAAAAATATTAATAGCACTATCGAATCGATATTATGTGATATAAAATCATTTTTGCTAAGAATAGATGTCATGATTGCATAAAAGATACTCTTGTGTCATAGATTGAGATAAATTTATAAAGAGCAAGGTGGTTGACTGGTCCACCACCTTTGTTAGGAATACTTAATCAATGATGTAAGTTCCTCGAAGCATCTTTCATTGAAATACCGGTAGAAGAAGGTCAGCATTCCCACCTGACTTCTTTGCTCCAGAGATTGCAATCTGTTTGTTATGATAGGGGAATCAATCAAACGGATCGCCCATTTCTGCACAGAGTCAAGGGTTTTTTAAGGTATTTTGGGGCTCCAGACCAGAGGTGGCTGCCAAACTCAACAGTGGGGTGCAATCTCTCTTATATATATATATAAGTGTTTTAACTATCGTTATTTAAAGATCAATGGATCCTTTGTATCTGTACCCCTCAGATGGATTAAATAAATATTTATAAATATGGGCTATTACAATATAAATAGTAAGATGATTCAAAAGGTTGAAGGTCAACCTTCAACACATCTTGGAGGTCAACAAATAACTTGAGTGTCCCCGTTACTGCTGACGATGGCGTAAGTATCGTCATCGATGATCTTGTACACATCTTCCCTGTATTTTGCACATTGTGGATGAACCTGATGATGCTCTCTTCCCGTATTTTGGTCAGGACAGAGGGGAGGTTCTTTACTCTGGATTCACTGGAGAGGGACGTGTAGTAATTCTCCTGAAACAAGAACCAAAATTAAATTGATACTCATTCTCAGGGTAATTTTATACTGGAGATGTTATGTAACCAAAAAGTACATCCACATGAGTTCACTGGATTATTACGCAAATTCAGTTTTAATAGGAAAGGAAGGAGACGGGGAAGAGCCTACCTGAATATTCAGATCAACGTTTACATTCTGAATGGTGGTCTTTCGCCAGGGCGATATTTACAGTATCTACCACTCTGGACGTGCCGCAAATATACTATATATTATTTTATATTAATTAAATGTGAAATAACACATATGAGCTAAATAAAAAAATATATTTGTGCAAGTAATTGAGACAGCAACCTCTGGATTCGTAGTAAATAATAATACTCTTGCGATTTAATAAAACAAATTTATAACTTTATTCCACTTTTATTTTATGACTGGACCGGTTTCAGCCTATGACGGCCATCTTCAGACTAGTCAATACTCTTGCGTATAGAACAGATAATTTTTCTCTTGAAAAATTAATGTTTAGTTAAAATGTTTTATTTTGTCATAAAAAAAAAAATAAAACAAATGCGTCAAAAGCAAGATGAGGAAGAGGAGCTGGCAAACGGCGAGCGTGGCAAAGCTACCAGGAGCGCAGAGACCAGAGGAGATGAGAAAGTTTTTGTTTCCGAATCGAAAAATGAATGATCAACGGATTCCCACTGCGGGGCGATTCGACGGTGGGGCGAAGTTTTCTACCGGGAGCGCAGAAATCTAAGAGAATGGATTTTTACGATAATATCAAAGGGCACCAAAATACAGTTAGATAATAATAATTTATTCTCTATCTTAGAAAATATTGATATTGAGTACAAAATTAAACGCATTTTTTTATGCTTACTGGTAAAAATTGTAATTTAATAGTTTTCTTTCGTAGAAAATTTAATTAAATAACATGGATTAAAGTCCAAAAATAAGAGTAAAATTAGTAAAATTAGTTGACACTCAATCAAAATCCCAAAGTGCTAATTTATTTCGCTATCGAAAGCAAAATACCGATATCAAATCATGGCTTTACATTGAAAAATAAATAAATTTAGAAAAATACGTGCATAATAACAAAAAAGTCTTTTCATATCTAAAATGCCAGCGGCGGCAATGTATCGGCGATGGCAATGGTCGTAGTTTGGACGGGTAGGCGAACTTTGTATCAAGAGCACATAACACCGAGGAGAAATTATTCCGCTTCTCGAGCGGCAGAATTATTCGTACCAGGCGCGCAGCTATCGCCCAGTGCAAAAAGGTATGTATATGCGTTCTTACGTATCTAACACCATCTATAAATGCTTTGTGTCTTTTGAAGGCAGAAATAAATGCGAGCGAGCAAGACAATGGATAAGCTCTTCCAACGCAGGTATCGCCCCGCGTAATAAGGTGTACGCATTTCTTTGCGTTTGTAACAACAGACATGGAAATGCTTCATGTCTTTTGTAGGCAGAATCAAATGAGAGCGAGCAAGGCAATAGATAAGCTCTTCTAACGCAGTTATCGCCCCGCGAAATAAGGTATACACATCTCCTTGCGTATCTAATTACAGATATGGAAATGCTTAGTTACTTTTGAAAGTAGAAATAGATGTGAGCGAGATAAGAGATTGACTCTTCTAACCGCCCGCGGCTCTCGGTTGGATATTTACACCCGATGCAGTTTATGTGCTCCGGGCAGAATACTTGAGCTAGATTGTTGGCGGCGCGAGCGCGAGGGATAGAAATCGATTAAACCTTCCTTGTTTTATTAAAAAATGTGTAAACGAATTTCTGAAATTGTGGTTTATTGTGTTTAACCAGTCTCCATATATTTTTTTATTATTTAAATGTTCAAATTATATTATAGTTAGTATGATCGCGCCTTTGCTTTTTCTTTGGTCAACTAAATTAGGTCACTCTTACATTTCATAATACAAAATTCTATATTTATTTTTTTATTTTGCCCCAACCGGTTTTACCTTATAACGGGCATCTTCAGACAGGTACAATTTGAAGTAAATCTATGGCATATAATGTCCGGAATGGGCGCTTATATGGACGCTATATTATATTGAACATCTGTGACTTAGCATTTTGTTTTATTGTCGATAACAGCGGCTGTAAAGCATATTTGAATAATTGTAAAATTAATTACATTCAAATATACTTTCGGGTGGTTTTATTACCTTCTGGGAGACGGGGTTACGAAATGGGTTGGATGAATCTATCAATTAGATGTCAATTAGAGTAGACACAAACAACACACAGTTAGAATTGTGTGTATTGATGCATATTTCGTATATACTCGTATACCCTTCCGACAGTGACGTCTTTGCGAAACTTTACCAGTCACAACTGCTCCCAAACCTTCTAGGGTAGGTTGTGAGGCTGAAGGTAGTGGGGCTGGGGAGGGGAAGGAGATGGGGAGGAGGAAGGTTGGGAAGTACCTGGCTATTCAGATCTGGTCACCAAATACGGCTAAAGCCATTTCAAGCAAAGTTTTGATTCAAAATTACATATATTATAATAATAATAATATTTGGATAATTTGTAGCGCCGTTTTTGTGAAAAATCACCTCAAGGACGCTGTAAAATCTTAATTTCTAGTTAATATTAATTCCTAGTTTTTATGTACCTAATAAACCTTACACTATCCAATAAAAGTGCATAATATGTACTATGTACCCGCTAAAATGTACTATACGTACTATGTAATGTACTATGTGCCGACACAAATATATGGGATGTATTATGTACCTAATAAAAAAGTGCACCATGTAGATACCTACTAAAAATGTACAATATGTACTATGTACCCACTAAAAATGTATAGTATAAACTACGTACCCATTGAAAATGTACAATATGTACTAAGTGCCAATACAAATGTATAGTATGTACTATGTACCCACTAAAAATGTATAGTATAAACTATGTACCCATTGAAAATGTACAATATGTACTAAGTGCCAATACAAATGTATAGTATGTACTATGTAGCTAAAAATGTATAGTATAAACTATGTACCCATTGAAAATGTACAATATGTACCAAGTGCCAATACAAATGTATAGTATGTACTATTTACCTACTAAAAAATGAATATTATGTACCTACTAAAATGTATGCGATCTACCTACCTGTCACGCATTGACTAAAAACTCAGTGTTCTCAAGGTTTATTCTTTGCTTACTTTTAATGTAAACAATGACACTGAAATCTAACGAACACCACTGCAAAGAAATTATATTTATTTTATCCAATTATCTATGAATTATGCAGAGAGCCTCTGAGTTTCATTCAACTTGTTTCTGATTAGCACGTCATACCAACTACAAACATGTTATACCTTTTTTATCATTGTACCCAAGTTCATTTTATTATGTGCATAGGAAACGAGTAAACAGATAAAAGTAGAAACAACACGATATTGTTTCATTGATAATGTCTTGCAGAAGCTGTAACCGGTTGCTTCGAAACGGTTTGTACTGCAATCAGAAGGCTATGCACAGTATTTTTAATTCGTGGCTAATCGCTGGTTGTGATTTTCTGTAAAATCTGTAATGCCACTTTCACAGTTTGGCGAATCGTATCGTAGACGTTCGGCAAGTCTTTCCCAGGCGAGATAGCACGAATGCTATAATCTATACTACATCTACGAGTATACTACTGGCGCAATTGGAGCAGTCCGCTCCAGGCGGTGAATCGCCAAGGCGCTGATAGTACTTAATCACAGGGCTTTTTTTATAAATGATATAAAATAAAAGAACCGCACCATTCATGGTAATCGAACCCGTCAGTTTTCGGCCCAAACGGAAAAATAATAGAATTAAAACCCACGCCTCTCGTCTTATACTTGATACGAGTTGGTGGCAATCTTCTTCATTCAAAATTTAACCTGCGCCAGGCGCCGTTTGACTCAGGGCCGGGCCTTTCTATCTTGAAGTAACAATATATGGAGAGAGAGCTAATTCTTTTTACCCAACCTATACAGATTTGGGATAAATCACTTTCTCCGGGTTTTTACGTCGTACACCATGAGAAAGAAAAAGACAACAAACATAATACACCGCTTCTATGTACTGTGACAATGATCTTGGGCTCCTGGGTCACCGCGGGACTCTGCCCACATTTTTTATTATGCCACTAAACTTGACACAACTAAACGGTTTTTTAGGTTAGATGCTATATTTTTGTTGATAACAATATTGTGAAAAAGTGGTTATACGAATAAACAAAAACATTATGTCGATATGTGCTATGAATGGGTGTATAAATACCCTAGCCCTGGTCTTAGCCACGCCCAGGTCTGCCGATGCCGGCAAAAATCATCAAAAACTGACTACACTGCCTTGGATAGGTACCACTCTATGTACTCTAAGGTATGACTAAATAATATCAGCCGACCGAAATAATATTTAATAAATAAAACACATAAACTTTGTTTATAACCACTTTATTGTTTAATATCACGTTTACCGGTTTCGAAAGTACCCTTTCATCGTCAGGACAATATTAATTATTAATTAATAATTTTAATATTGTCCTGACGATGAAAGGGTACTTTCGAAACCGGTAGACGTGATATTAAACTATAAAGTGGTTATAAACAAAGTTTATGTGTTTTATTTAATATTTATGGCAAGACACAAAGTAAATGCTTTTTACGAATATGAAATAATATTTCTCACTACCGACTTAATCTGTTTTAACCAACCGGTTTCAGCACAACCCTGAGTAATAGCGTCAGTAGATGTTTCATAAATTTAAATTATCAGACAGCAATGTCGCCAATAACCTAGAATAATAATGTTATCATGCAAAAGGACTAATCGAGCACCCAACCAGTATTAAAACTCTTGTGGCCACGCACAGTTGTTAATTAACACTGCGATAAAAATAAAATCGCGATACAAATAGAAATGTGTTGTGTTAGTGATTTTTATTAAATTGTATTTAAAAAATATATTTTATGGTATTGGAATATAAGTTTTCAATATAAATAATGTATCTCTGTATCTGTTATTACTATTGGTAAAAAAAAGTATAATTTATTTGTTTTATTTATAGCTTTATCACCTTCCTTGAGAGTATTAAAGGAATTAGATAAAATGAACATTCAGGCATCTAACAATCTAATGAAATTGTCATAAAATCGACTGTCTCGACGAACAATGTCGGATGTGTAAATTGTTGAGTAAAGCATAGAGGATAAAACAGTAAAAATGTAAGCATAAAACTTGAAATAGGTCTAATGCAAAGATATCAATTTGCACATACAACAATGTTCGTTGGAATAGTCAAAATATATATTATTATTTAATGTATGTTTGGAGTTATATCATTAGATGTATACTCTAAGGTTATATCATCAGAGCAACAATATACAGGAGGGATAGCTTTGCGAAACAGTGTAGTCAGGAGTGTTGGTTTTTTCACACTCGGGCGTGGCTAGGGTTTTCATGGACACACCTTTTTACATCCGTTCATAGCACATATCGACATAATGTTTTGTTTTTTTGTATAACCTCAAAAACCGTTGAGTTATGTCGCATAACAAAACTTAAACCTAGTAAACGTAGTCGCCGGAGACGGAAAACATGCTTACATACCTAAAAGTGGTGCGATATTAAGTGATAACTTGTCTTGTCTCTTTCTCTCTCACGGTTTACGACGCGAAAACACGAAGAAAGTGATTTATCCCAAATTTGTATAGGTTGGGTAAAAATATTTAGCTCTTTCTCCATATATATTCTTACTCCAAGGTTATATCTATGTTTCTCTAATATAAGCCTCTCATTATCTCACTTGAATAATGTTTTGGAGACCTTTTCATTAGATGTATACTTGAAGTAACAATATATGGAGAGAGCTAATTCTTTTTACCCAACCTGTACAGATTTGGGATAAATCACTTTCTCCGGGTTTTTACGTCGTACACCATGAGAAGGAAAGATACAACAAAATTTCCCGAATCATCAAACCGCTTTAAAGTATTGTTAGAATGTTCTTCGTGTCCCGCGTCTCCGTTGACTCCGCCCACACATTTTGATACGCGAAATAAATGAACACAACTCAACGGTTTTTTAGGTTACATGCTATATTTTTGCTTATAACAATACTGTAAAAAAATGGTTGTACGAATAAACAAAAACATTATGTCGACATGTGCTATGAATGGATGTATAAATACCCTAGCCCTAGTCCTAGCCACGTCCAGATCTAGCCGAGTCTGGCAAACCTCATAAAAAATGACTACAGCAGCGCTCTCTCTTGTATATTATTCCTCTGAGGATGTATAATAGCTTGTATGCTATGTATGTAAAACTTGACACGGTAAACTTTGCAGTGGTGGTGTCGATAATGTAGATTTTGTGGATGAAAATCTATGGACAAAAAAAAAGGGTTCCTTCATTCATTAGTTCCTCCTTTGGTCGCCTGCAGGGTTAACCGTGTCAAGCTGTATTTGTTGATAAAACCACCACGAGTCTTCAAGGCATGGGAAGTGAAAATGCTTTAGCATTGAAATATATCAATTTAATGTAATATAAGGTGAGTACATTTATGAAGTAACCGTTGAGTAAAATGTTATTATTTTTAAGAAATTTCAAGATTTATGTAGTCAATAAAAAGTATTCAACCTAACAATAATTTTTTTTTAAATAGCTCAAATAATGAAGATATCTTCTTTTCATCAACCGATTTTTTCGATTGAGCTAAGTCATAAACTTTTCGACGTGATTTGTAAGAAATGACGCAGGGTTGGCACCACTACCACCAGGTTTTTAGAGGATGGCGAAAGAGTTTTTGTAAAGGTTATTTACTTTAAAAATAATTATTGGTTACCAATAAAAGTATTGTGGTCTGCCGAATACCTAATTTAATGATGGAAAGTGTTAACGTAACATCTGTTGGCAGGTTAACAACATTTATATTTACAAAATATCTTGGCACATTTAAAATGTAAAGAAGTTTATCATTTCATCCTAAAACTTAGAAAACGAGTTAAAATATTGTTGTTTTTTGTCACTACTGTGAACGGAAATATAAAAAAGTTCACATTAATTTCGATTTTCTGACTTTTGCGATATACGAGGCCTGTTCAAAAGAAAAGGTGAATTTTGAATTTTCGCGGGCTGTGTACATTCGATTATTTTTTTGTTATGTTGGTACACATATGTTCATCATACGTTAGCATTATCAGCCATTTTGGATTAGTGGTTTGTTTTTGACAACTGGAAAGGTTAGTCACGTTTTTGCGTGTTCTTCGATTTTTTACTTTTCAAAAAATTTAAAAATCATCTATTTTGTGTTTTTTTTTTCTAAATCTGTGTTTTGTAAAAATTATAAGAACCGACTGGCTGAAGTTTTCTCCTTTATAAACAGCTTTTTTGTGTGTTATCAATACACAATTGGTTACCAAACATGTACATATATATTAAGACGACATTGTGTTTAAAAATATACATTTAATAAACATTTCTTGTGACGAATAATTATTTATTAAGTTTTTGAAAACATCTGATTTGCGATATCACTACATATTAACATTTATGGGATAATACTATGTGAATAACCAATATAAAAAAAATTAAATTAATTTGACTATTTTACAATGTTGGAAAAGAGTTTATTTTATATTTTAGACTCTAAGGTAGTTACAAAATAATACATCCTAATAAGCAATTTTTCAAGAAGCAATTTAAATAATATTAGATGTTTAAACATTTTTAAGCAAGAGTTAAAGTAAATAAGTGTTTTCAGTTAAATAGATGGAAATCATGAACACAATCATAATAAAAAAAGATCACTTGAAATTTCACATGGTCCTTATTTTAAGACTTGATAAGACAGAATGCTAATTACATCGCATTATGATTAAAATATGTCAATAAAAACCTATTTGACTACGTTTTCCAGGTTTACCCGGAACGAAACTGTAAATTTCGTTTGGCAACCCTGTTTCTATTCACTCTGGATGCGATAGAAGGAGAACTTTTGCGCATCTACGATCTGGAAGTTGTAATCCCTAAAGTAGACGATTTCACTCATGAACATCTCGCTGCTTTTATTGTGGATTTCGGACATTACGGGAGGAAGGCTGGACAGCCCGGCCTCGCTCGCCAGAGAGTCGTAATAAAGAGCCTGCATAAGACGGAAGTGTTCAAAGTCTACATATTTTAATCAACATCTGATTTTAAGAAGCCATTTTAGACAAAAGCGTGAGTGAAAACAGTTCAATTCGGTGCAGTCGTTGTGCATACAACTATCAGGTTATGGCAAAAAAAGATTAGTATCATAACACAATTTAAATTTTAATATTACTTCTTCAGTTAATGGGGCTTCGGTGTGTGCTCAACCGATAAGCTACAATAAAAATATAGCAAGTGGTGCAATAATAAGTTATCATTTAATTTTAAATATTATGTCGAACCACAAAGTGATTTCTTTCTACGAAAATGTAAAAGGTGTTATATAAATGAAAAGGTCGAACTCCTTTAAAATAAATGGATGACTTTCATAGCGCCGTTTTCGTGGGAAAATCACCTGAAGGGCGCATAAAGGGTGCTTTTTGCATTAGTAGTTAGTTTCAAAATAGTGGAAACCCGCTTAGATTGGAAGCCCACTTAAAGTAGAAACCAAACTAGAGTGAAAACATACCCAGAGCGGAAACCCACCTAGACCGGAACCCACCCAGAGTGGAAACCCACCTAGAGTGGAAATCCACATATAGTGGAAACCCACCTTTAGTGGAAATCCACTTAGAATGGACACCCAATTAGAGTGGAAGCCCGCCTAGAGTGGAAACCCACTTAGAGTGTAAACACACTTACAGTGGAAATCCACTTAGAGTGGAAACCTACTTAGAGTGTAAACACACTTACAGTGGAAATCCACTTAGAGTGGAAACCTACTTAGAGTGGAAACACACTTACAGTGGAAATCCACTTAGAGTGGAAACCTACTTAGAGTGTAAACACACTTACAGTGGAAATCCACTTAGAGTGGAAACCTACTTAGAGTGGAAACACACTTACAGTGGAAATCCACTTAGAGTGGAAACCTACTTAGAGTGGAAACACACATAGAGTGGGGAAAATCCTATCGTTGTCCTAGTGAGAGACCACCATTTAAAAGCGAAACGTTGTTGCTTGAATTGGCTTTAGCTTTGTTTTGTAACCAGTTTTAAATTTGGTAGTACCAGCCACTTACTCTCTAAAGTTTTTTTTTTCATTTACTCCGCACGGGTGCCCCGGGGGAAACCTCAGGGTTGCCAGGGCCTGTGTATTTTGGGATGCTGTGTGATGTAAGGAAGGAGTAAATCTGTCGGAGGAGGAAACGACTGGCGAGTCATTCTACAGCGACAGTCGAGCACAAGAACAAAGAAGAAGTTGAATCGTTCTCATGCGGCAAACATCAAGCACGTTCAAATGTTGGAAAAGTGTTTCGCATGTTTCCCAGTTGTGCACCGGTGCAGAAATACCGGTAGAACCACCGATCAGAAAACCCCCAGAAGTCTATACCGATTTTAAAGAAAACTGATATCGCCAATTTGCATGAGACTTTTCGAGATATTAGATATTTGAAAAGATTTTGAGACTCGCCCATGACACATAACACTTCCCCTTCCTCCTCTTCCCCGTCTCGTTTGCTCCTGCCGATATCTCCAGTCTTGCAACATGCAATGATCCCGATGGATGTACCTTTGATAGTTAATGTTTACCTGGTCTGGTCCCATCATATGGGCCTGTCTGTTGGTGTATCCTCGACTGGACCTCTCCTCGAACTCTGCCGCGGTGACCTGGTACATCTCTTCCTTGGAGGGCAGCTCGAAGTTGCCTCGGATTGCCCCGACGAAGAAGCGAACCTGGAAATACCAAAAATTCCTTGTTTACTCCAAAAATACTTCGAAGTTCAAGCTTGAAAGATCAATACAGTTTTATGGAGAGGTCTTTACGAAACTATATATACATTAAAAAAAGACTAGCTTTTATGAACGTACTAATCTTAACTTTGAACGTGTGTGTATGAAGCAGTAAAAACTCCCGACGGTGTAAACCGTGGCGTTATGTAATTGCACTGTCTAAAATTTTAGGTCAACATTTTCAGATTACATTCTCATCGTGAGCAAATAAGATTTGAAAAATCAATCAACCTCTAGTATGCCGGAGGTGCCAATAGTCACCGGGCATTCACCACTATCTTTTCAGGAGTTTTCATCCATTAAAACATGTTATTCGCATATTTAAATGAACCGTAATCGCTTGCCAACCAATGACGTTACATATATTATAGACACGTTGTAGCGCTCTCAAAGTGGCAAGAAATAATCACGCTGCTTAGTGTGACCGGTGTTTAAGTCGATTTAGTACTAAACGGTCACGCGTCGCTTGAGGTCGTTTGAAGCAAGTATGGAACGCGGTTCGAACTTCGGATCTGTTTCGTCCATACACATATATTCTATGAATGTCTATCTTTGTCATACATGACCGATATTTGAATGATGAATTTACTGGTAACGTGTGTGTTTTGCTTGCCACATTTTGTGTCAATATTCTAAGGCTGTAACGTGTCTATATATATATATAACGTCATTGTTGCCAACAGAATAATCAATCCGTAGTGATATTTTGCATTGCGTTAAGTTCGGTGCAAGTCGACTTATAAATATTAAAAGTTTTATTTAATCAGTGCGGTAGAAAAAAGTCGATTATTAAAGTATTATTGCTGTTTGTATTTACAGGAACACCTCGTGCAATTTTAATTTTATTGGAAGGAAATGTATTCAGCCACACGAAAATATAATAAAATTACAGATTTTTTTTCCCATTTCTTGGTCATTTTGTTTAGTCTCAACCAGTTCTCCGAATATAAGTAACTATTCCAGAAAAAAACACTTATGCTATTGACACAAAATTTGAAAAACACATAAGCACATTATCAAAGAAGACATCAAAATTGACAAAAACATCACTTTGTAAAACAAATGTGAGTTTTTACGAAATCACAGTCAGCAAGGCACGATGGAAATTGTACCTTGCGGGAATCCGGCATTCCAGAGGTTTAATGAAAATTCGGGCGAAGCGGGGTAGTAACTACCAGTTACTATTAAGGAAATCAGTAAAAAGAAAAAAAGGAGAGTACACTTATACTCAAATTACCTGTAAATCAAACATTGAGTAGGCGCAGACATAGTAAGGAATGCCGACCAGACACATGGTAGGGTGCTCTATGTTGACCAAGTGTTTGTAGAGCGGCTGTACGAAGTTATCCTCCACGGTGATCCCGCAAGAAGGATCCAGGAACGGGAAGTTGTACAAGTAACCTGGTGGAGAATCACAATACTGTCAAGATTTAAATTCACAGGTCGCCCGGCAGGATGGCATAGTTAACACGTTCATTGCTAACTGAAATTCGTACATATTAATGCCATATGAATGACGGATCAATTCAAATTGACGAACAGTGGCGGGTTTACCTGTGCCGCGTGGAACGACTCAAAACCACATGGCTGCGTCTGTTTTAGATCGGTTCAAAGCGGAGAGGCGGCACAACGCGCGTGGTGCGTTGTGCGCATACCGGTCACATGTCTGTCAACGCGCAACGCGCGGCGTCAGCAATGAACGTGTTAATAAGTAAAAAAAGGGAGGCAGTCAAACAATCGAAAACTTTCGATGATTTTAAAAACTGTGACGAACTTGCCATGCTGAAAGAATGCCAGATGACAGGACACCAAAAATCGTGACCGCATTGGTACTGGTTGAGACCCAGAGGCAGATCTAGGGATAGTGGGTCGAAGGTCTAGAAGAAGATTGTAGCAGGATAGAAAGGCCTGAGTACTGGAGACCAATGGCTAGATAGCGGAGCTGGTTGATAAAATGTGCGGAGGAGACCAAATCACATCAATCAAAGAATCAGAAAAAAACAATTACTATTCCGAATTACAAGGATAAGATAAATGGTGATAAAAAACAAATACAAAAAACTGACTAAATGAGAACTGAAGGGTTGATCAGTTGTTGGTTTAAGGGTCAGCACTCAAGAATGACGCTAAACGTTACTTTGTAGCATTCTACTACAAGCAATACTATAAATGATTTATCTGCAAATTTCTACGGGTAGTTAGGAAAATGTCTGAGGTTTCCAGTGAATACATTTTTTTAACTGTAATCCTTTAAATCATGAATAATAAAATGTCAGCAAAAGGTGCAGTTTGAAAACTAGCAAATGCATTTTTGAACGTTTTACCTAAAATGCCAGTATGCATTTCATAAAGAATTTAAAAGATTACTGGAAACCTTGGACATTTTTCTAACTACCCGTATAGAATTAACGGATAAATAATTTGTAGGTTTGCTTGTACTAGAAAGACAAAATGTATGTATTTTTGGGTGCTGACCTAAGGGCTCAAGAGCCACAACCAGATATAAACAGAAAAAGTCATATTATAACTGCCACACTTTGATGAAATATCTAACTTACCAGTGCAGAAGAAGACGGTATCAACCTCCTCCTCTGTCCCATCAACGAAGATCACTCGGCTTCCATTGAGTTCCCGGACATCCGGCTTCTGTTGCAGGTTGTCTGGGAAGACGGAGCGCGGCTTGTCCTTGAAGTGGTGGCTGAGGAACACTTGGCTGGTGACCCGGCAGATCTCCACGGCGATGTCCATCCCCGAAGGCCCGGCCCCAATAACCAGGACCTTCTGGCCAGCGAAAATTTCGGGGACCCTGTAGTCGTGACTGTGCATTACTTTACCTAGAAATCATTTCAAAATTTTAATCAAAAGCCTGAAATTCGCGGGACATTTTATCTTTATGCGTTGCTGGTAAGTCAGTTCTGTTATACACAATGCACTACCAACTCATTCACGGAAAACCTATTTAATCTTTTAACAGGACGTACGAGATAACTAAGCTTGGGATATTTCAAACTCTTGTCAGATTTGATGACCATCAAATCAACGATCAGTGCCATTTTAATTTTTGACATTTGAGCGGTCTTCGTTAAACGCCCGTTCTTCGTCCCTTTCAGCTTTTGGTCGAATTATGATCAGCTGGCCAGCTGTTAAGCTCTCATGTTGTGTTCTTGTCAGCTGGTCAAAAGCTGACAAAGTCGACGTTCTCTTGATTTTGCTGGAAAGGGACGGTGCGAGGGGTGGGCGGTTTGTCAACTGACCGAATGCTTCTAGCTAGTGGAATTATTTTACTCCAAACATGTATAGGAATCGCTGGATAAGTATAAGTCTGACGGGTACTTTCTGTTGCACCCTAGGTTTGTTGTGGGTTTCTAATTTGTCTGTATTATCTTTGTATGTTTTATTCTCAGAGCAAGAATATATATGGAGAGAGAGCTAAATATTTTTATCCAACCTATACAAATTTACGATAAATGACTTTCATCGGGTTTTTACGTCGTAAACCGTGAGAGAGAAAGAGACAAGACAAGTTCTCAGACAATATAGCGCCGCTTTTAGGTATCCAAGAATGTTCTTCGTCTCCTGCGTCTCCGGCGACTCCGCCCACTACGTTTTTATATGCGACATAACAGGACAGAAATCAACGGTTTTTTAGGTTATATCCTACATTTTTGTTTATAGCAAAACTGTGAAAAAGTGTTTTTACAAATAGACAAAAACATTATGTCGACATGTACTATAACGGATGTATAAATACCCTAGCCCTAGCCACGCCCAAGTCAGGCAAAAATCATGAATACTGGCTACATTAGCGCTCCTTCATGGTATATTATTGCTCTGAGGACGGGTACATTCTGTTACACCCTAGGTTTGTTGTCGGTATTTAATTTGTTTGTATTATCTTTGTATGTTTTATTACCTTTGAACGTGTCTATGCCCTTGACCTGGGGGACGAGGGGGGTGTTGTAGTGCCCGTTGCAGACCATGACCGCATCAAACTCTTCAGTCTTGATTTGTTTCTTTGCCAAATCCTCGTACTCCACAGTCCATCCATCTCCGAGGGGTTTTACATTCTTCACGAAGTGGTTGAACTGTTGAAGATTCAAAGAAGCTGGTTAATTCACTGTGGGTTATTTGCACTCGTTCATCGACTTGTTTAGCCAAGTTTTCTTTGTTATTCAATAAAATATAATATGATATGAATATGTTAGTGTAATTTGGTCCCCTTTCTATACCGTTCATATTCGTCATATTGAATCCGTAAAACATCGCTTCTTACGCGGAGTTGCATGGAAATTAGAGCGAGAAAGAGGCGATTATTCATAAGATAAAATTGAACAATTATTGAAAATGTCTTCATTAGAAAAGCGCAGGAAAGACTTAGATTTAATTTTCATTTACAAAATTGTTAATTGTTTTACTGACTCACCTTCTCTGTTGCAACTTATCCAGTTCAACATTCCTCGCCGTAGACTCAGAAACAATGAATTGCTGTTCCTCAATCATCACAATACTAATTACGGGTATAATTCTCCAATGTCCAGAATGTCAAGACTTGTTAACTCAAGCCATAGTTTTGAAATTTTTGGTAACAGTCTAAATGATTTTTGTCATTCTTTACGACTCTACCAAAACTTTGACTAGACCATGGCTTGAATGTTCTCTTTTATGTTTATTTTGTCCCGTTTTTGTCATCGCTTCATTTATAATTATGTATGTGCTATTCTTTCTCTGTTGCTCTTTTTTCCTTTCATGTTTTATATGTCTTTTTTGTAATTGGACTTTAGTCCGTTAATTTATAAATAATTAAACAAAATAAGTGAATACATTATCGCAATGGAAAAAGAACACAAAAAGTCACTGAATTTTTATATCGAGTGTTGAGAATTTTAGAGTAAGCGCCTTTTGATTTTTTCTCTGTGAATACGTTTTATTGTTTTATAAATATCAAACATAATTAATATCAAATCGCAAAATGACAATATTTATAATATTATGTTTCTTTGACGTTAATTAAATATTCCCTTCGACAAATTGTAAGAAATCTCACAAACCCGATAACCTTAAAAAAGTTCAATCAATAAACTACGATACCCATAAATTATAATATGTATTTATTTATGGTATGGTGCATTTTTCAATGCAAATTCTCCAACACGTTGTTATTCCATCATTGAACGATGCATTAACACGGATATTTGTGTCAATACGCTGCATTTTGTTGTTTTATAGAAACTATATATTTATTTATTATTTAAGTTGTTTTGGCATGAATACAAGACTACTCATTGCCCCGTAGGATAGCACTGACCCTGGGCGGCATTATATTTGACTGACATGACGCGATCAGATAAATGCTTCTAGAATCATTGTTTTAGATTTAGAGTAAACACTCGTTTTTGGCATTTTTTTTATACAAAAAAAACTTACCGTCGCTGGAAAGGCAAAAAGGCTTATGCGACACTTTGGTAAAAAAATGAGTTAAATATGCAGTTTTTTTTCTGGATCGAATGCTCTGACTCGTTTAATTCTGAAGACTTTTGTGGCCATCAGCATCATTTTCAGCCACCTAAAAAATATATTCTATTTGGGAGAAGGCTTGACTCAAGCGACACAATTTTAGGACGTTTTAAGCTTTTCAAAGTTTTAAGAACTCGATGAGAGCATTGAATTACTCGAGTAAACTTTTTTTTCAAAATCCAACCAGGTACTGAAGACTTATGAATTTAATTGTAAAAAAAAAAACTACAAAGTGCTCTTGTGTAAACTTCGCAAAATGGCGCTTCAGCCCTTTTGCCTTTCCGGCGACGATATGAAAGTGTCGAAAAGAGGAGCAAGAGTCGTGGTAATGCATTGAAGAGATAAAAAATATAGAACTGTCTTGTGGGCGTGTCCGTGTGCCTAAAGTAAGCTGGTGAAATTGGTAAAAAAAAATCGAAATTCTTTCTCGAGCAGATGATCAATTTCATTGGCCTATCTCTGGAGTTTGGGAGTCGAAAGGTCTTATGTAAATTAGCGATATCCGTTTTGTTTGAAATCGGTATGGATCGCACTCTAAGGAATTATCAGTAAAGTGCGCTAATAGGTATAATTTGGGAAATTAAAGATTTAGGATTGCCACGAATATTACCTTAATGTGTCTGGTGACGTCATGGTGATCTGAGTACAGATGCAGGAAGGCCAGCATGTCCTTGGCAGGGATGTAAGACCTCTTGTTATTTGGAATCGGGAAGTCGGGAAAACCCATTACCTCCTTGGGCAGGTTCGTCCTGCGAACAAAACACATTGGTTTAGAGCGTAGGTTCTCAAGGTGGGCGATAACGCCTCCTTGCGGGCGTTTGAGACTTTCAGGGAGGCAGTAGAAGACCCAGAGAAAAATTAGGGGGCGTTGGAAAAAAAATACTTCAGTTGCAAAAGTTGCAAAGTCTATAAAGAAGAACTTTATTTCAAGTACGTCGATTGAAGTTCGACTTCGAAGAACTACTCCATTTTGCGGTGGCGCATCCGGAAGGACTTCTAAGGCACTAACTTTTAATCCTATTTTGGAAGCCGTAGCAATTTTTTTAACGTAACGTTTTTAATACCTTCGAAAATGAAGCATTTTCATCAGGCAATTGTTCTTAGGTTGGTGTGTCTCAATCTTTCGTCACTTTTGACATCGTCACAATTCAACAATCAACACCATTTCGTTTTTTTGACATTTTAATGATCCCGTCAAACGGCGATTCTAGACCCGTTTAAGCTCATGAACAAATTGTTATCAGCTGACAAGCATAAAAACATGACCGCTATGCTCAGCTTCAGCTGATCACGATTTGTTCAAAAGCTGACCGACAAAAACGGACCGACAATCGGCGTTGAAAGGCAAATATGCTGACCATTACACCACCAACCACGAATTAATTATACGTACTGAAAATTATAATGACGTATTTATGAATTTTAGAATGTCACGTACTCACATCACATCACACCCTTTTAATTTCTTATATTTTAATAATAATTATAAAAATAGGATTTACGTGGTCTACAGCTGTCAAATTACGTAACTGAAAACAAGTTGCATTAAAAAAAATAGATTATCATCTTAGGGTTCATAAATCAAATAATTAAAGATTAGTTAAAATCATCAATCGTCAGTTTTCATACTATCTTACCTGAGGCTCTTGTACATGCTGGTGTGTATGGGCAGGCCGTGCTGGTCGTAGCCCGTGGTCTCCGTGTACACCCAGGTGCCCCCGAGCTCCGATGCCCTGTCCAGGATCAGCGGGGTGACCCCCGCGGCGAGGAGGTGGCGCGCCGCGCACAGCCCTGACGCCCCCGCTCCTATCACGCAAACCCTCATCTCTTGTGTGCCCTTCTTTCTGAAAAGCGAAAGATAAAGTTGGTTTACAATCAGGTAGGCCAACCACGGCAAACCTGGTGACCCTTATTGAAGGGACTGGGCTACTGTGTAAAGCGATATACGTGATACAACATCACGATGGAGTGCTTATACCAACCCTGAAGTATGGCAGTGAGGCATGGAACTAGCAGAGGAAGGATGAGAGTAGACGGAATGCTGTACAAATAAGATCCTAGTGGCGTATGTGTGGTAAAACCACCTATGACCGTGATAAAAATGTGGAAATCGCAAGGGAAGTAAGCGTTATTAATAGGATTAAGAAAGGTACACTTAGATAGCTTTGGGCATTTGAAGCGGATGAACGAAGACATGAGTGTAAGGAGAATATATAACGCGACAGTGGATGGTAGAAGAAATCGGGGACGCCTGAAGAAGACATGGCACTATCAAGTGAATCAAATACTTGAGTCAGGCCATGTGAAGAGTCAGAATAAGAGAATAGTATGTATGCATGTGATGACGCAAGAAGTGTGTGCCAAGACAGAATTTCCCCAAAGGGGGAGGAAGAAAGGATAGACCGCCATACAACCCTGCCTCGGTACACACTCCTTGCTTCATTCGCATCCATGCATCGTCTTATACATACTCTTCTATTATTCTGACACTTGACATAACCCTAATCGAATATTTGATTCACTTGGAAATCATTGTTTCATCGGGTGTCTCCGACTTCTACCATTCGCTTTCGCGTCATAATACTCTTCTGGGTCTCCTTTCTTCGTTCATCCGCTCCACATGTCTCAACCATCTATGCATCCATTTTTTGATCTTGTTCACTACGCTTACATCAGCTTTGAATTCTTTTCGGATCTCCATATTTTTGTAACACAGTCATACATGATTTACCAAAACATTCGCCTCAGTGATCTCACTTCTATATCATTCAGCCTTTCTACATTATTCCTCTGTCAGTTCCATGTCTCCCTGCTATAGACCAGGCCTATTATCAGCACTCCATTGTGGACTGCTAGCCTCGCTTCCTTGGACAACTTTTTGTTGGTGTCTACCGCGTTCAGTCCTCCATGAATGGAGTTTCCTGCATTCATCGTTCTTCCAATATCCTTATTAGCCTTTCCATCTCTCGCGATATAAAAATATTATGACTTTTAAAAAATATCTATTCATGTAGAACAATAAACGTTGAAACTGAATATTTATGTGTCATTGTACATAGTTATTCGTTATTCGTAAATACAACAAATAAGTCGATTTTCAAAAATGATTACAAAACCAACAAATCTAAACGTTCCGGCCCGGCTCAGAACTTTGTGACGTCATCTGATGCAAAATCCTATGGCGCCACTTAACACTTTAAATTGAACCCGTTTTCACGAGATACAATATGTTTGTAAAAAAATGTGAAAACGTGCTTTAAAAAATTAAATAAATATACTGGCATTTTAAGTTCGACGGTGAACATTGTAAGAAAAAATACACTGGAGTCTAATTACTTGAGCCTGTCTAATAAAGCCTACGTAATAAATACTGATGGTCAACCGGGTTTAAAGAGCTTTGTTTTAAAACATTGCTAAATATCCTCTTATGTCTTTTCAGGGTGAGCATAAGCTACGTGGAAATGGAATAAATTAACCAGGTGACTAGACACTAGACCGTTAATTCTATCTACGTGCATAACTACTGTGATAATGTGTGTTGCATTCCGACTATGATTCTGTGAATTATTTTCACAACGTAATCTTCCATATCTACGAGTATATATATCATCTTAATTAGTGAATCACTTAAAACCATTTTGTCAACTTAACAACAACAAAAAAATGTGTTTTTTTTAAACTTACATAATTCCTTAAATTAGTAGATTTTCGAAATATGATGAAAAAAATTGGTAACAGATGGCATTCATATTTAAATTTGTGATGGACTTTCAAATTTTTCAATTTTATGAAAAATATATATATATTTTTAATTATCTCGAAAGGTTGTAAATCTAGTCAATTTTAACTGTTTTCCACTTAAAATGCATCATTTCGTAATTTCATTGCATAATTTGAAATAACAAATAAACGTCTTTGGTTAACTACAGTCAATTAAATAGATTTTACAAATAAAAGAATAACGTTTAATAAGTTACCACGTGTTGATAAACATATTTTCAGAAAAGCAAACAAAATATAATAAGTTGTATGATCATACAACATCAATAAAACACACTGTCTTTTTTATAGTGAATACCGCACAAGAGTCCCGACTGAGTGGGACTATGGCATCACCAATTGGGGGTTTTATGAGGCTAAATGTAGTGGGGAAGGGAATGAGATGGGTAAGAAGAAAGTTGGGAAGTATCTGGCTATTCAGATCTGGTCACCAAACATGCCTAAAGCCATTTCAATCAACGTTTCGATTCTGAATTGTAGTCTTTCACCAGGGCGATACTTAGAGTATCTACGACTCTGGAACGTGCCGCAAATATACTATGTATTATTTTATATGAGTTAAATGTGTTATAACTCATATTAATTAAATAAAAAATATTTACACACGCCGCGCCTAGTTTGAACCCGCGACTTCTAGAGTCGTAGTCGAGCGTCTTACCACTCGACCACGGAGACCGTCAAAGTAGGATAGTATTATTAATATAAAACTTGCATATTGCAGAAAAATAATAGAAGCAACCTGCTCATCTACCAAAATAACTTAAAATGTATTTTGTTCTACTTTAAAACTGTTGATTCGTGATGGAATTCCAATTTATATGAATGTAAGATTATACCTTGGTCACAGAGTTATTCAGTTCTAAAGATATTTAATCATAAATGCATACCAACTCTATGTAGCCAAACAGCATGTCCTCAAGTAGTATGGAGATAACGTAAGTGGGTTAATATTATTATTTAGCATTTTATTAACATTTTAAAATATCGAAATTCATCTTTTGTTATTTGCTATATACTCGTACACACTGTTTGCTTTTATTGATGTGTTTTAAGTACCGACACGTTAACTGTCTTCATCATTATTTCTCTTTCTTTGCTTAAACAAATTTGTTTATTTATGCATACTTTACATCTGGGCTTTTTACACCCCTAGGTTCTAGTATTTAAAAAAATATTTATTTATGAACACATGCACTGTTATACCCATATCAGAACAATCTTTTATGATTTATGATAACGATCATAATTTTACATAGTTTTATATAAAATATCTGTTATATATATTTGGTCGTTGTTATGTTAGGTTAGGCAATTTCGCGTAAAGTGAACTTGAGGTAAACTATTACAAAACTACGCTATATGCATACTGTTTTCCAAAAAAGAACGAACATTTTAATTAATATTCGGTATTTCGTGGATGAACGAACATACACGGAGAAAATGATTATGAAACGAATGGCATTAAAATGTGACTTTTGGAAAAACGGTCACATTCTCGGTATTATTATCATGTCAACTTTTTTATATTATTTGAAAAGCTGCCATCTTACGGATTATAACAAAACATAAATAATTCTCTTTAAATGCCGACTAAAAACCGTTGCATACAACAGATGACCAACACGTAGATTTGAATCGAATTTTACAGGTGTGCAAACACCGTTAATCACAAATAATTCTAATATGAGACACCTGTAAGGTGCTTCAAGGAACTCCGTAATGGATGAATTTTTCATGAGTTATTTTCCGCCAGACCTACCTACATTTGCATTTATAAAATGTGCACTTATTGGTTGATTCCTAATCAACAATGCGGGGTCGAATATACAAATATCTTAGAGAGGTTATTTGTGGTCCGGTTTTAGGAAATCATTCAGGGCCACTCTTAAAACAAAAAAATTAGGGCCTTTGGTAGAAGAGAAAGATGATTATTTCTAATTTTGAAACTGTTAATTCGTCGTGGAGCTCCATTTTAATGATTTAATAATACCAAATTTGAAGACCTGATCGGTTTCACCTTGTGACGGGCATCTTCAGACTGGTACAATTTGAAGTGAATCTATTTTGTTTTATTGCTTATAATATCTAAGGGAAAATCTCCAAAAGATAAAACCCATATGTATGTACTCGTATACCTTCTGTATATGATGTGCATCTAACTCATCACTATGTAACCCGTCTCCCAGAAGGTAATAAACCCACCCGAAGGTATATTTGAATGTAATTGTAAAACCGCCCCTGTCAGCAATAAAACAAAACCCTAAGTCACAGATGTTTAATATGATACAGACTAAAAGTGTCCATTCCGGACATTAATAGTTTATATACAATAGATTTACTTAAAATTGTACCAGTCTGAAGATGCCCGTCATAAGGTGAAACCGGTAGGGTCAAAATAAAAAAATAGTGGAATAAAGTTAAATATTTGGTACTGTCAAATCAGATAAAGATTATCCCTGTATAACTTATTAAATTTCTGTTGTATAGTGGCTTAAACGATTTATTTTACAGTAAAAATTCCTATTTCCAATCTCTTCTCGTCGAAGATAGAAAGTAAAAATAAATTGATATAATACGATTTAATAAAACAAATATATAACTTGATATAATACCATATAAATATAAGTTTATAATAATACTTTGTTATACCGAAGTGAGGATTAACATCTTCTGAGACGTGGTCAGAGCCTAGACTACTTTTAAACTTTTAGGGAAATTAGCAACTTCAGTTCTATGATACATAATTTTAAGAAGAGTAGCATGGAAAGGCTTCGGGTCCAGTACAACAACGCCTACCGCATGGTGTTCAGTCTTCCCAGGCACTGCAGTGCTTCCGGTATATTCACCGAGGGACGAGTTCCAGGATTTGCAGCCCTTATGAGAACCAGGGTGGTAGGAATGCGCGAAAGGATTAACAACTCCAGAAATGACCTCATCATGGAATCCCGTCAGATCCCGAACTCAAGCATAGAAGCGCATTGGAGTAAATTATTGCCCCATCAATCTTAACGCTGCCAGGATGGACTCCCTCTTGATGGCGTTTTGCAGAAATGAGGCCTAATATCCTCCATTAACATTTTTTTTCTTGTATTATTAAAAAATTCTCATGAATTTCTGTTAATTTTTATTTGCTAATATTATTATAACTATGTATATTATTATCAATTATGGAAGGTATTGCATTGCGCTACTCCTGCATACCTTTTGGAATAAAACATTATTATTATTATTATAAGTTTAAAACAAAAAGGCAGCAATTTTCTCATTTTAAAAAGACATTGAATACTTATCATTCGCCTTCAAAGAAAGCGTTAAATGCACATCGGGAAATTTTCTTGATAATGTGTATTAATATCCATTGATTATAATGTATGTTGACCCATTGCACATTATATTATATGGAATGTGTTATAAAGTCCGACTTCGACCACATATTATTAAGAGTGTTGGCAATGATAATAATAACAAACTGCATTCGGAATAAAGTGGACACGTAGTTATTTCGGCAACACGAGGTAAGGTCTCTGTGGTCGAGTGGTAAGACGCTCGGCTACGAATGCAAGGGTCGCGGGCTCAAACCCGGCGTGCGCATATAAATTTTATTTAAATGCGTTAAATTGCATTTATGCGTCATAACTCATAACACACTTAATTCATATAAAATAATACATACTATATTTGCGGCACGTTCCAGAGTAATAGGTACTCGAAGTATCGCCATGGTGAAGGACCGCCATTCAGAATCGAAACCTGGCTTAAAATGTCTTTAGCCGTGTTTGGTGACCAGATCTGTATAGCCAGGTACTTCCAAACCTTGCTCTTCCCCATCTCCTTCCCTCCCCACTACTTTCAGCCTAACAACAAACCCCCGATTGGGGAAGCCATAGTCTCACTGGCTCTAGACGGTTGGGAGCAGTCGGGACTCTTGTGCGGTATTAACTTTTAAAAATATATAAAAAAGAAGATCATTTTGTAAAAAGCTAAGCTTAGGGGTTTTTTTATCCAGTTAAGACCTATTCACTAATGTAAACTTAAATTCAGTCAATTAAATACAACCATCAGACGGTGATAGTAATAAGGCCTAATGAGCCGCAGTACTAGTAAGATAGTCATTATGAAGGGTATTTGAATAACCCTCAGCTAGTTAGCAGAGGATTACGAAAGAATCCATAAAATCAAAAAATAAAAAATTTATAAAGCTCACCTTATAAAAAGAGAAAATATCCAACGCACAGTTGTGTTTTCACTTCGCAATAAATACAAATTATTTAATAACCTAAAACTTGAATAACGAAGGGGAAAAATATAAAACTTTTTAATAATTTTATTTAGTAGTAACTTCAACTTTGTAGTAATATAGTACAAGTAATTAACTGCACAATGTCATATTAGTATAAGGACCGAAACAGCCTCTCGGAACGAGCTATCGACAAATGAATCGCGGATTGCGGATTTTCATCTTAAATACCTTCATGGACTTTTCATCACATCTGGTAAGTTCGGTCGGTTGGTACTGTAGGTAGGTAGGTACCCAAGTGTTGCTAGTCGCTAAGTATAATAAAGTGGAATTTAATAAACAAAAATATTTAATCGGAAAATATACCTTGACTCGGATAACTATACAGCCACCAGTCCAAAAATAAATCACTAAGCGTAGGCTTTATTTAAATTAATTAATTAAAATATTATAATGAATGTTCTCATATATTTAATAATAATAATAAAAATAAAAATGTGACAATATCATTTAACAAAATATTTTAACAAAATGAGAAAGAAAGAAAATATTAAAGGTTGCGACCTTGCTCTGAAGCAATAATATACAGAAGGGAGCGCTTTTATACTATCTGTTGTCAGATATTTTTTGCCTAACTCGGCCGATCTGGGCGTGGCCAAGACTAATTTGACATAACTCAACCATTTATCAGGTTACATGTCAACATAATATATTTTGTTTATTTGTGAAAAGTGGTTACGAATAAACAAAAATATTATGTCGACATAACCTAAAAATGGATGTATAAATAATTTAGCCCTAGTCCTAAACGTGTCCAGGTCTGTCCGAGTCCGGCAACCTTGTGAAACATTGACTACAGGTCTCTAAAAGCGGTGTGATATATTTTTCGCTCTGATTTTTTAATGAATGTTATAATTTATTTCATACGAATTAAAATAAAAAGGAGAAAATTATTTTCCCAAGTTTGTAAGATTGGGTAAAAAAAATTAGCTCACAGAAAATATATTGTTGCGACCAAGACGCGAACTCGGAATCTCAACTCTACCCGAGAATAACGTCTCTGCTGAGTGATCTATCGATATTTTTTTAATATAATGTCTAACTAACTAACTAACCATCATAACTTTTCCCCGCAGAGGTAAGCAGAGAGGAAAAACCGCCATACAACTCTATCTTGGCACACACTCCTTGCTTCATTCACATTCATACATCGTCTCTTAGATACTCTTCTGTTATTCTAACTCTCAAGTACTTGATTCACTTGATCGTGCCATGTCTTCCTCGGGCGTCCGGGAGACATCTTCTTCCATCCGCTTTCGCGTCATATATTCTTTTATATTTTTCAATAAAGTCAATTTTATCAATCACATATTTCTTTTAAAACCATTAATATTATTATGTTTCCAATTTATTGCAATACAAAGATGGCTGTCTACTCGTATATCGTATGTTATTTTAATATGGGTCACATGAATCGTCGGACCAACATAAAAAAAAAAAACATATAGTGGGTACAGGTTGACACACTTATCTTTGCAGTCAGTCGCCTGCAGAAGATAAGTGTGTCAACGTGTATTAAATTCATTGAACAACACCTTGACGAAAGCAACAATATTATTTATATTAGAATTAGCGTATTATGCAGCGTCCTCGAGGAGATTTTTCACAAACACGGCGCTATAAAAATTATCCAAATATTATTATCATTGTTAAAGCTTTATGATTTGAAATTAATTATTGAAACAACTAGTTGTTACCGGTAAAAAATCACGGAATTTAACATGACTTGTCAAGTCAAAATATTAGTTGGTTTAATCCACCTATTTCTAAAATTGAATAATGTCTGCTGAAATATATTCTTGCTCTGAGGCTGAAATACACTCTAGGTAGGTACTTTAATAGGCAGGTAGGTATTTGAAAAGATATTTTTTTAAATGTAATAATTGCAATTAATATCAGTTTCAAATAATTTCACACTCGCACGGTCGTTCGTAGGTACTCACAAAATAAATTATTGATGGTATCAATAATATTATTGCCATAATACTAGTATCTTCATAATACATCGTCGCTGGAAGGGAAAAGGGCTTAAGCGACACTTTGGTCAAAAATGAGTTAAATACGCAGTTTTGATCAGCTTTTTTTTCTTCATCGAATGCTCTGACTCTCATTTGATTCTGAAAACTTTTGTGGTCCTTCAGCCATCCAACATATACCTATCATTCGGGAGAAGGCTCGACTCAACCGACACAAGTTTGAGACTTTTTTAAAAGCTTTTTGTCGCTTCAGGTAATTCACTGAGAGCATTTAGTTACCAGAGTTAACTTTTTTTCAAAATCCAACCAGGTACTGAAGACTTATACATTTAATTGTTAACCCTTATGTAACTGATGGAAATTACACCTTTTTAAAATTGATATGAAGGTTTCTTTTACAGTACATCATTAATTTGCTGAAGTTTGCTGGGACAGCTTTTATGACGACTATGATATTTCGACTCAATTCAAGACTTAGGGAAGTGGATAAGAATTTCACCCAGTACCATCTTTTCTTAGGGTTTTTAATTAAATAGGTGATTAAAAATAGTTTTAAGGATACAGGTAATGTACTTTGAACACAACAGTACTTCATATTTATAATTTAAAATAAGATAAAATGATTGATAAATACGGACAAGCTTCAAAAATCATATAAAACAATTGAGGGTACCCGGGTACTCTTTCAGTCAACAGAAGTTGTAAATTATACTTCTGTGTTTTTCGCTAACTTACCACCCTCCACACATCCAACGGTTATGTTTAAACTGTTTATTTTCACTACTGTGGAGAAGTCAGGAAGTTTCAGCCGGTCAGACTTATTGGAACTTTAAAAAATCTTTTTTTAAAAATAAAATTAACTTTGTTTTGACACCACTTTATTAGATACATATACCAACCGGTTTCGGATCTACCTGAACCTTCTTCAGGATTGAACAAATATGTATTGTTCAATCATCAAATCCTCAAATGTGTATTATATCATTCAATCATCAAATATGTATTATATCAATACATATTTGTTCAACCCTGAAGAAAGTTCAAGTAGAGCCGAAACCGGTTGGTATATGTATCTAATAAAGTGGTGTCAAAACAAAGTTACTTATATTTAAAATTTAATAATGTCTTACCAAAAAGTGAATGCTTCATTTCAAAGTTTAAAAATTCTATGTTGAAAACCGAAAAGGGTACCCGGGCACCCTTTCAGTCACATAAAGGTTAAGGAGAAAAAACTATTAAGTGGTGCCTATTATAATATATCAAATACGTTATTTTTCCAGTGTTTGGAAAATAACTCATCATTATTGTTGTGTATACTCGTAAATACTGCTGAAGGGAATCTACGTCAATGTTTACCGATAAATATTTATAATATTGTTGTTGACATTGCAGGTGATATTTGGTCTAGTCTTTTTTTTTTTTTTTTTTTTTTACATGAATACCGCAAGAGTCAACTGCTCCCAACCGTCTAGAGCCAGTGAGACTATGGCATCCCCAAATTGGGTATGTTGTGAGGCTGAAGGTAAGGGAGGGAAGGAGATCGGGAGGAAGGTTGGGAAGTACCTGGCTATTCAGATCTGGTCACCAAACACGGCTTAAGCCATTTCAAGCAACGTTTCGATTCTGAATGGTGGTCTTTCACCAGGGCGATACTTAGAGTATCTACCACTCTGGAAATTAAATGAAATGAAAATCTACTATTCTCATATGTTTCTGCATACACTTCTAGATAATACAGTTTAATAGAGTAATTATATAAAACATAATAAGTTCTTAACGGAATTCAGATACAATATTGGCCCCATCAATCTTAACGCTGCCAGCATGGACTCCATTATTATTTCAATAAAAAAAATTCTTATGAATTTATGTTTATTTTTCTTTATTATTATTAATGTGTGTATTTCATTTTTTATGTTAATATTATTATTACTTTGTATTATCAATGACGTTACATAAATATAGAGACGTTGTAGTGCTCTCAAAGTGGCAAGCAATAATCACGCTAGTTGGTGTGATCGGTGTTTAAGCCGATTTAGTACTAAACGGTCACGCGTCGCTTGAGGTCGTTTCAAGCAAGTATGGGACGCGGTCCGAACTTCGGATCTGTTTCGTTCATACACATATACGAGTATTCTATGAATTCTTTGTCATACATGACCGATATTTGAATGATGAATTGAACAATGCTCTGCACGTTCAGAATATCAGTTGAAAATGCGGTAAAAATCTGTTAATTAACATCGACGAAATATTGTTTATATATTATTGCCAGGATTAAAAAAACTGGCCTAAGAAATAAATAAAGAACGAATGATCATCAAATAGAAAAATCATAGTGTAACTAAAAATTTGGCCACCCACTGTAAATGCGATCTGGCGAAACTTGGTGGCAGTTACCAATAAAGAAAAATTAATACAGTGCCTCTAATAAGTTTCCATTAGTAAACCAGTCCACTGTGTTGCATAGGAAACCAGATGATGCAACTGACTCGTTTTCTGACCACTTTTCATTTGCACTGACTCCTTGCTACTGAAGCAACAATCTTATGTTATTGTTTTTACTTAGTAATAAATTTATTGAATATTTTCGTATTAAGCAATCACTGAAAAGATAGCTTTGTATAAGACCACCAATATTATTTAAATTTTTATGACAGACCGGTTTCGCTTAGCCTTTGTGAATACCGCACAAGAGTCCCAACTGCTCCCAACCGTCTAGAGCTAGTGAAACTATGGCATCCCCAATGGGAGTATGTTGTGAGACTGAAGGTAGTGGGGAGGGGAAGGGGATGAGGAAGAGGAAGGTTTGGAAGTACCTGGTTATTCAGATATGATCACCAAACACGGCTAAAGCCATTTTAAACCACGTTTCGATTCTGAATGGTGGTCTTTCACCAGGCTGCAAATAAACTTTATATTATTTTATATGAATTAAATGTGTATTAATTACATAAAAGCATCATCAGGGTACAAAATTGAACTAAACAAAAAATACAAAGTGTGCGGTAATATATACATACAGAGGGAGAACAAAATAACAAAACAATAGAATACCATTTGAAAAATGTTAGTGACATTAAAATTAAAATAATATTCGTGGTATTTTACAAAGTTATTTTTTCATTTCTTTAAAGTTATTGAACTTTCCTTCATGCATTAATCGACATTTTCCTATGTCTTTTGAAAATTGAAATTGAAAATGAGTAATAATCGATCCCTATTGCTGCTTGTAAATTTAATTACTACCGTTGACTCGTGAAGTTAATACTTTGTTACTATCAATTTTAGAGTTATTGACTCGGGAATCTTATCTTACTACTATTGGAATTACTCCAGATCAAGCTTGGAGTAAGAATATAGATGGAGAGGTACCTTTGCGAAACAGCGTAGTCAGTATTGTTGACTTTATACTGACTCGACAGAAAGACAAAGATATAAGATGTCGGATAGCCTATTAGTTACCGCCCACATGGAATTCGGACATTTTTAATTAACATATTTGAACACATTAAACAAAACGATATCAATACACCATTAAAATGATTTTCAAAGTCAAAATATCACACAAACACTGTACGGGACGTGTTCTGTAAACACACGTCCGCGTCAGAAGAGAGTGTGTGCTGGACCTGCTTCGGCTTGTTTCAGTTGTACGAGGACCATTCGACTTTGTGTAAATAGGTACAAAGTGTGCGCTTGAAAGGCGACTTATGAATGGAGTATTTGTTTTCGAATTTTGCTTGGTGTATTTGCTCCGCAGTCTGGCGATCGCTGCCGGTCCTTCCGCTTCGAAGTCTGGAGTCGTGTGGCAGGAGAGAGGGCCAAGGGTGCAGAATAAAACTCCAGATTCTCAGTAGAAGGCGGGCGAGGCAGCGAGGCAGCGGAGACGCAGAGGCGGGCAAGTCCAAGAAGGAATCGATGGAGCGATGAAGACAATTTATTTTTTGGGAAATTTTTATCTTTAACTCCTCAGCGGTACCGTGTCGCCAACGACAGAGGATTGCCTTTGTTTGGCCCGCGGGATTTTCCGCGGACCGCTGAGGGTTAAGATAATTTTGTATGCCCGAATATGCCTGACGGCCGCGACGCAGGGCCCCATACTGACGAGATAGCGCCTTTCGGCGGCGTAAAAGGAGAGGTCTGTTCGCGCAGGCCGTCATTTTCCTTCTACGCCTCTAGAGACTATGTCGTCCGTACAGGCAAAAAACACAACAGATATGAAAAATACCCGAGACATGAGAAATCACAAGAAATATTTTAACAGAACACTCATGATTTTGAAGGAGCCATAAAATGCCACTTACACGTCCGATACAAACACTAATAACAGAAGGTTTGCCTGAATAATGATGAAAGTTTTTTTGTTTATTTTATGTCTTTATATCATTAAAATGTGAAAATTCCAAAGTTCAGTCAAAAATATTTAAAACTGTTGAAATACCTCTGAAAAGTGATGTTTTATAATCTTTGTTGGGTCTTATTTGAACATTCACTCATAGAACATATCACCATCATGTTTGATTTATTTGTATAACCATTGCAAGTTTTTTAATCAACACAAATATAGGAAATAACCTCAAAATCCGTTGACGTGATTTATGCGACTCGATGATGTGAAGTTAGCGCTCAGGGGAGAACATTCTTATATACTTAGAAGTGCTGAAATATTATGTGTACACTTTTCTTGTCTCTTTCTCTCTTATGGTATACGACGTAAAAACCCGAAGAAAGTAATTCATCGCAAATTTGTATTGGTTAGGTAAAAGTATTTAGCTCGCTCCATGTATATTCTTACTCCAAGAGATCAAGCAATAGGAAAAATTCCTAGATACACAATTAACTACAAATAATTTCCTTTTTTGAGTTTGTACGTACACACGCATGAGAGTGATTTTTTTTCAAATTTTGAACTGGTGAATTAAAATTGTCAAATTTAAAAAATAATCCTTACAAATCCCTACCTACCTATAATGTATTCTTGCAGACATTATTCTATATTTGAAATGGGTGGTTTAAAGCAAATAATAATATTTTTTCATGGCAAGTCAAGTTACATCCCGCGATTTTCACGGGTCAAAACTGGTATATTATATAATAATAATAATAAATGGATAACTTTTATAGCGCCGTTTTCGTGGGAAAATCACCTCAAGGGCGCTTTACAAATTAATTTATCTAACCTATAATTTATCATTTAAGCTTATAACTAATAACTTATAGTTAAGATTTATTACTAATGGCTTACACCTAATATTTTCAACCAGTGACTTACAATAAGGACTTATAGCTTGTAACTAACAGTGAAATAGATGCTAACATTAAAAACATTAATATTTACAGACATTTAAAAATGTCAGACAAAATAAATTGGCTAACAGTGAAATAGATGCTAACATTAAAAACATTAATATTTACATATACAATAAAAGTAAAAATAAAACTTATAACCAACTTATTACCAAATTATTTACAGCGTGGATATTCACAGACATAGTACAAGGAAATGCAAAGAAATCAGACTATCAGAAAGAATATCCAATAAACAAAAACAGTTTACTCTATAAAGAGATGCATTTTTACAATGCACTGCCGGAAACCAGGAAAATTATACTAAGCACCAAATTAAAAATAGCCTGCAAGAACCATATAAAAGACATGAGTATGTTATATCAAGTAGTATATAACATTAGTTGTGACATCGTCTCTAGAAATGGCGTGAAACTCTAAGGTGTTTATCTAAATGCAGATCTTTCACTCAGATCCCAGATAACGAAAAAAGTAAGCGCAGGTCTCTTTAACCTGCGTCAAATTAAATCCAGATGTTGGTAAGCTCATACGTTGCGTCACAACTCGATCACACTGACGGACTTCAGTCAGTGATATTAATGTGTTTAGAAACTGCGAAAATTAATATTTTTGGTACATAGGTACCTACGCGCTAAGAAAGAATATTATATATAATTATATGCGCGATACACAAATATAAAAATCATCTTTGGTATGGAAATTATTGGTATTTTTATGGTAAAAAATTAGATATAGGGACTAGAGTGGTAGATACTCGCAGTATCGCCCTGGTGATAGACCACCATTCGGAATCGAAACGTTGTTTGAAATTATTTTAATCGTGTTTTGTGACTAAATCTGAATAGCCATGTATTTCCAAACTTTCCTCTTCTCGATCTCTTTCAAACATACCCCAATCGACGGCCTCAATGGTCGACTGGTAAGACGCTCGACTACGAATCCAAAGGTCGTGGGTTCAAACCCGGCGTGCGCCAATGATTTTTATTTCATTGATACGTGTCATAACACATTTAATTCATATAAAAATAATGTAAAGTTTATTTGCGGCATGTTCCAGAGTGGTAGATACTCTAAGTATCGCCCTGGTGAAAGACCACCATTCAGAATCGAAACGTTGCTTGAAATGCTGGCTTTAGCCGTGTTTGGTGACCAGATCTGAATAGCCAGGTACTTCCCAAAGTTCATCTTCCCCTCCCCACTACCTTCAGCCTCACAACATACTCCCGATTGGGGATGCCATAGTTTCACTGACTCGTGGGAGACGGTTGGGAGCAGTAGAGACTCTTGTGCGGTATTCACATAAAAAAGGATGCATCGGAATGTTTGATCCGCCCTTCTATACGAATGTCAAACCTGGTTCTAAAAAAATGGAATAATCACCAGAAAATACCCTCATTATTACCCTGGTGAGATGTCACCATTCAAAATTGAAACGTTACTTGAAATGGCTAGGTTATTCCCAATCTTCGCTTTTTCCTTCCCCCACTTTGAGTCCGGGAAGCTAAAACTGTTGTTTCTTTAATTCCCTCTTTGGCTGCCTTCACATATATATCTGTAGATCTATACATAGATACAAAGATTAAGATGCCAACTTTACAGCTTGACTAGGTTAAATTTGAAGGCGGCCAAAGGTGTAACAAACGAATCATTTTTTTATTTTAAAAAGAAAGACAAACATTTTCGGATTACGGATAACCTGACAATATTCGAAACACTTCTACTGCCATCATAATAAGCGGAAGATGTTGCTTGTATAATGATTGAGGACTTAGCTAGCAGAGGAATTGAACCCACGACGCCCGGGTGGGAATCCGACGCGTTTGTCCGCTCAGCTACTAACCGTTCTTTTTAAATCTACACTAGCAACGCCCCTGACTGCACAATTAACCGTGTCAAGCTGTAAGTGAAACGACTAAGCTGGCATATGACCACGGATAAACGCTATTATTTGTGTTACAAACTGCGTAATATGTAAGTAGGAACTATCCAACAATTTACAAGCGTGTAAATATTATACTGGTTAATAATTATTATTTATTGGGAACAAAAAACTAACCAGTAACTTGATAAATCATTCGATTCTTTGTGTGTGACCCTTTTAGAGGTTGCTATCTTCTCTTCCTCGATATAAATAACAATTTCTACTCGAAAGTAACAATGTCTGTTGTACCTTAGTTAAAAACTCCTAATTATTTTTTGAACGAACCAAACGAAAGGCAATAAATGGAAAATGATCGACCCCTTTAATTCTAATTAACTGTTTAGTTGAGCTAATTTAAAAAAAACAATATAACATATTTTAAAGTACTTTCAATAAGGTTCCAGGTTTAAAGTGATGTAATTTACGCCGGTGCATTGCAGAAGGTACCTACGCAGAAACTGAGTTAGTGCAAAAATATTGAGTTTGTCAAATTAAAAAATTTATTTTTTTTTTGGTAACAATATTAAAATTTAAAAATTACCTTCTATATACAATCTCGAGGGGTGCTCAATACTTTGAAACAAATAAAAAAAATGTTTCAAATTAAGTACATTTTTTGGCAATGGCAACATTAATCGTCGTATACAGGTAATTGTGTTAAAAATACAGTTTGAGATTTCTTCTCAGTGCGAGTAAGAACCAAATTCAATATTAGTGGTAATATTTGTGTAAATGAAAGATTTATAGTCAATTTAATTTGGTAAACAGGGACATTTGTTTTTAGTGGATAAACACTGAATACAGTTGGAAGGTTGGAGCTATAATAATTCTTCGGTTCCGACTGGCGAACTTTCCACAAGCCACTTTGAAAGAATCCCATTGATTTTAATAATGAAGCTAATTATTATTATTCTTAGTGAGGTACGAACTCCTTTCAAGTCATACTACTCTTGTCCAGTATTACATTTGCATTGACCCGCGGTTCAACCTTACTGTACAGATGATAGCATTAAAAGCTCTTTCAATGCTTTTGCACTGATGATGCACCTGCTTAATTAAATAGATAAATACACTGAATTAATGACGACATTTATTTATTTATTCATAAATTAACGAACTATCCGATTACAAAAAAGACATATAAAACACGAAATGGAAAAAAGAGTAACAGAGAAGGAATAGTATATACATAATAATAAATGAAGCGATGACAAAAATAGGGCAAAATAAACATAAGAGAGAACATTCAAGCCATGGTCTAGTCAAAGTTTTGGTAGAGTCGTAAAGAATGACAAAATTAATTTAGACTGCTACCAAAAATTTCAAGACCATGGCTTGAGTTAACAAGTCTTGACATTCTGGACATTGGAGAATTATACCCATAATTGGTATTTTGATGATTGAGGAACAGCAATTCATTGTTTCTGAGTCTACGGCAAGGAATGTTGAACTGGATAAGTTGAATATATTTAAATTAGTTACATAAATACTTCATCAGGAAAAAAATGAAGCTGATAATGATTAATCAAAAACAATAATTTAGGAAAGAAGGGTGAATGCAGGAAACTCCATCAATAGAGGACTGAACGCCGTTGGCGCTAATAAGAAATTGTCCAAAGAAGCGAAGCTAGCAGTCCACAATGGAGTACTTATACCAACCCTGATGTATAGCAGTAAGGCTATGGAACTGGCAGAGAAAGGATGAAAGTAGACTGAATGCTGTGGAAATGATATCCCTGAGACGTATGTGTGGCAAAACCATGTATGACCATATTAAAAATGTGGATATCCGGAAAAAATGATGTAAGCGTAATGAATAGGATCAAAAAAGGGACGCTTAGGTGGTTTGGGCATGTAGAGCGAATTAACGAAGAAAGGAGTGTGAAAAGAATATATAATGCGAAAATGAGTGGAAGAAGAAGCCGAGGACATCCGAGGAAGACATGGCACGATCAAGTGAATCAAACACTTGAATCAGGCCATGTGAAGAGTCAAAATAACAGAAGAGTATGAATGAAGAACGAAGCATGGAGTGTGTGCCAAGACAGAGTTGTATGGCGGTCCTACCTCTCTGCCTACCCATGCGGGGAGACGGCGTGATGGTTAGTTAGTTACAATTCAGGATTTTTGGGCATTGTTACAGGAGATGTCAAAAATACATACTGGACACTGTAAGCCGCAAGAGTGTTTGAAACTTTGACTAAACTGGAAAAAATACCTATATTTTTTTACTTTCATTAAGGGAGGTTTATGCCTTGTTGGGTAAAAAAATGATAGATTTTTCATGCGAAAGGTATTAAATGCGCCTGCTCTCAACACAGGATTTCCTAGCGAAACAGGCACAGCACTTACATGGCCTATTCAAAAGAAAAGGTGAATTTTGAATTTTCGCGGGCTGTGTACATTCGATTATTGCTTTTTTTTTTGTTATGTTGGTACAAATATGTTTATCATATGTTAGCATTATCAGCCATTTTGGATGAGTGGTTTGTTTTTGACAACTGGAAAGGTTGGTCACGTTTTTGTGTGTTCTTCTATTTTTTACTTTTGAAAAAAAATGGATCAAAAAATAAAATCCATGATTTGTTTTTCCACAGCTCCAGGACACTCATCGTCATTAACATCTTCTCGGCCTTCTGTAAAGCGCTTGTACCACTTATAAACACTGTTTTGAGACAAAGTAGATTCGCCGAATGCCACAGTCAACATTTTAAGTGCGTTGGAGCACTTTATTCCATTTTTACCGCAAAATTTAATAGATATTCTTTGATCCGTTTTTTTCAAAAGTAAAAAATCGAAGAACACACAAAAACGTGACCAACCTTTCCAGTTGTCAAAAACAAACCACTAATCCAAAATGTCTGATAATGCTAACATATGATAAACATATGTGTACCAACATAACAACAACAAAAAAATCGATAATCGAATGTACACAGCCCGCGAAAATTCAAAATTCACCTTTTCTTTTGAACAGGCCTCGTATATTGTAATGATGAAAAGAATATTAATAAACAAATAAACATACTTACCATATATGTAGAATGTTAATATTTGGTATGTTGACTAAAAAACTATTAATCGCGAAAGTATATGAGAAATATAAGTATGTTACATTAGGGTTTATAAAACATGCATTCTCCTGTAGATGGCATGTCGTAATCTAAATGAAAAAATATCTTAACGATACTTCGGTGTTTGCATTTAAAACGTAATCTCAAGGTAAACAAATAAAATGCATTGTTTCTGTCGAAGTGTATTACTTACTTGGAAATTATTTATGCGACCAACTTTCTAGTGAGTGTTGTTATTATTATGATAAATTTATCTTGTACAGATTGATGACATAAATTATGCCTGACCTAACTAAAGAAAACCAGATAACACCGATGGTAGTATCTTAATAAATAATATTGACCGGTTAGTAGCTGAGTGGACCAACGCGTCAGATTCCCACTAGGGCGTCGCGGGTTTAAGTTCAATTCCTCTGCTAGCTAAGTCCTCCATCATTGCATGAGCAACATCTTCCTCTTATTATGATGAGGCAGTAGGAGTTTTTAAGAGATTGTCAGGTTATTCGTAACCCGGAAATGTTTATATTTAAAAAATTATATGTAATAATATATATCTACATACCCACTCCTATAAAATAAGGTATGTTACATCTATGCTTATATCAGCCCTGTTGTATTGCAGTGAGGCATGGAACTGGCAGAGGAAGGATGAAAGTAGACTGAATGCTGTGGAAATGAGATCCTTGAGACGTATGTGCGGTAAAACCATGTATGACCGTGTTAAAAATATGAATATCCGAAAAAGAATACAAGGCTGTTGTGAGTGTAATGAATAGGATCAAGAAATTGACGCTTAGATGGTTTGGGGATGTAGAGCGAATGAACGAAGAAAGGAGTGTGAAAAGAATATATAATGCGAAAGTGAATAGAAAAATAAGTCGAGGACGTTCGTGAAAGACATGGCACGATTAAGTAAATCAAATACTTGAATCGGGTCATGTGAAGAGTCAGAATAACAGAAGAGTATGTATGAGACGATGTATGAATGTGAATGAAGCAAGGAGTGTGTGCCAAGACAGAGTTATATGGCGGTCCGTCCTTTCTGCCTACCCCTGCGGGGAAACGGCGCGATGGTTAATTATTTAGTTACATCTAAAATATTCTTTAGTCTTCAGATCCGTTTTAAAATCTACAAATTATACGCATTTCATTGATAATTCATTTTGGAAACCGGTTGCTGGTACCAGAAAGATTCCTAGAAGAAGATTTGTGCGTGATGTTTATGTTATCAAGAAAGGGTTCATTGAATATTTTTATTTCAGGGGGGGGGGTGCTTGCGGTATTTTGAGAACGATAAGAACTGGAACCGGTTCCTCGTTTCTAAGAAGCGCGGGTTATCGGATTTGTGGATGTGGATATTCTTTATAGACAGAGTTCCTAAACATGAGTTTACCGACTCTATCATATTCATAGGGGATTATCTATAGATATTTTACTTTTGAGTTTATTTTTATGAGGGGTTGTATAAAAACTTATATATTATATGTATAAAGATAATATTAATAATACATAACATAGTTCGATAAATAAACTACATAAACATAAGATAATAATAAACATTAATTTAATAATAACAATTTAACTGCCTCTTGGACAGGGTGTCACTCCTTTCGGAGGATTATCTTGGGCTTTTTATACTTAATGCGAGTTATCGGGTATTTCTAGTCAACAAGAACCGCAACCAAGTTCACCGTTCCGGCGAAAAGGCAGATTGTTCCTGATCGATATTTCATTTGCGTAAAATAGAAACCGGCTCCTCGGTGAAATAATATCGACTGCTCCAGTGACCGTCTTGGAACCGGTTTCTTGTAACCGGGACAGGAATATCGACCATCTCTAATGTTTACGTTTGTGGGTTGCCGGGCAAGTTTACAGATTGAATCCTATTTATGATTAATCTTATCTTTCGTGATCAAAACTTCTCTTGGATTTGATAAAAAATCATTATCTACGCAACTTATTTGGAAATATAGCTGAATGTTTTTAGAGTTTTAGACAGTTGTAAAAGACCGAAACAAGCATCCTAACCTCGAAGAAAATTTTGACAGGCCCAAAAATGTTGGATTTCACAACATACGAAGTGATAATTCTATTTTTCTTTAGTATATTCGTATTTCTACACTACTTTACCAAAATAAAGCACAAGGCTTTGGAACGAACTGGTATCAAGCACCTGGAACCATCTATTGTGTTTGGAAACTTGTTTTGGACCGTTACTGGAAGGGAACATTTAACGACGACTATAAAAAAAATCTATGATTTTTTTCCCGAAGAAAAGTATGCAATTACTAACTAAATTTAACATTTACAAAACATTATATATCAGTGATTAAAATTGAGAATTTTGCGAAGATCAACCGCGTGCAATCTACCTTTGTTTCAGATATGTGGCTATTTTTGAATTTATGAACCCCACCATCGTGCTGAAGGACCCTGAACTCATAAAGAAGGTGACGATCAAAGACTTCAACCATTTCCAAGATATCCCTATTCAGATCGATGAACACAACGACCCTGTCTTTGGAAGGATTCTGCTGACACTGAAAGGTGAGCGATATAATCTATGTATTTAAATTACCCAAATCATTTTGAAGCCATGTGAATATCTACTTATTTTCAAAATATTTCATTTTCAGGTTTAAAATGGCGCCAAATGAGATCAGCTATAAGTCCAGCCTTCACAAGTTTCAAGATGAAGAATATGTTCAATTTCATGGCAGATTGTGCTGCCAGAGGCATCTCATACCATGAGAAAAAAGTAGAAGGTAAAAAATGATCTACTTAGTGATAATAAATATAATCTTTTTACCAAAATTAAGTTTACAAAATGTTTTATGTTTAATCTAAGGAATATTTAGATACTTGTGAACATATTCTATTAATTCAGTACCCTCTAGGTTTATATTAGAATGGTTATCATTTTGTAGAGACGCCAAAGAATTATGAAGTTGATATCAAGGACTTAGCTAGCCGATTTACAACGGACGTGATTGCTTCAACAGCCTTTGGTTTTGATGTGGATTCGCTACAAGACCCCCGCAACAAATTCGTAACGGAAGCCATGAGGCTGACCGCGAACACCCTCAGGCTCATGCTGAAATTCACGGGTTTCCGAGTCTTTCCAAAAATGATGAAGGTACATAAAAATTTACATCTAATAATAAACTTTATTCTGGTGTAGTTGCGTGAGGGTGTGAAATTAATACACAACTCATGAAATAAGTAAATTAAATAAATACATGGTACTTTTTAGGTTCTGAAAATAAGACTGATGCCAGAAAGTTCTGTTGCTTACTTCAGGAAATTGATTCACAACTCACTTCAAGAAAGAGAAGACTCCGGTATATATAGACCAGATATGTTACATCTTCTATTGGAAGCAAAAAAAGGTACGTAATAGAGTAAACATCTCCATTTGAAACATCGTTTTAATAAGGTCAACACACACACTTTTTGTAACACAAACACGTAAACAAAAATCACACATCACTCGGATAGCGTATTCAAATCACTGCTTGAGCCACGCTGTCATCCCCGACTCTGGGGTAATGTATATAATTAAATT